>JAHWFP010150955.1:0-16523 GCA_023313725.1 Lithobius niger | reverse complement strand
CGACGTGATGATGTCATTAGAGGGGTCAATCGCGTGGTGTCCTATTTGCCGTTACATCAGCCAAATTGACACGTTGTGGTTTATTGTATGCCCATGTTTCACATGGTTAAGTTTGTTCAATCCCATTTTTGAGCGCACTGTGGTTAACAAACGCTGATATTCGTTCGCTTCGCTCACTCAATCAGCGCATTCCACATCAGTTACTCCTTCCTACGTTAATTTTAATCACGCAATTAAGCTGGAATTGCTCACTCGATCACAATTAATCTCATCTACTTGGCCGATCGTCTACTTGGTGGCATCACACTAGCATACGTCTGGCGTAACCATCAAACTCGTCACATTACTAAGACATACTTCTTTGAAAAAAAAATTACTGTGCCCACGATCTGCATTATGTTTCAAATTTTCCTGGCAATGATAGATTCCCAGTCTCTTTTCTGTTGCAACTTTCGTAGTTTAGTTACCATGGTGTATTCACGTACCTTAGCATTTTACATTATTAACAGAACAAAAAACGGCTTCGCCGTTTAGAAAAAAAAAACATTAGAGCTCGAATCCCCATACTCACAGCCGTGAAGGCACACGAATAAAGACGAATTAGAGTTCGCTCGAACGCAACGAATTATAATTTGAACTCCAATTCCAGGGAATAATGACTGTTTTCACGTAATTGTTATGTCAGTAAGTGAACGCAGTTTGTGTTTGAAATGTTTAATGTTTGTGTGCGTGTGTATGTGTGTGTGTGTGTGCTTAATTTGTGTATCATACAGGTTTTTTAATCATTGTCTGTGTTTGTTGTTTTATATTTTAAGTGTGTTTCATGTGAGTAGCTATGTTTGTATTTCGAGTGCATTTATAATTATAGTTATTGAGTGCATTGAGTCCATTGAGTGTATTTATAATTATTTTGAGTGCATTTCTAGGAAAAAGCAGACTCCTAGTTAGGCAGTTTTTTTGCTTGTTTTTCATGGTTTATGTTTTAGTTCTAGTTCATGTGAGTACTTACGTGTTCATTTTGTGTGGGTATTTTTTTTTAAATGTCCAACCGTTTTGTTTGATTGATTAGTGATGTACATGTTTGTTTACGTGTGCATGGAGGCTGGCATGTCACAATCCTTGTTTCCTGGAATTGGAGTTCAAATTATAGTTCGTTGCGTTCGAGTGAACTCTAATCCGTTTTTATTCTTGTGCCTTCACGGCTGTTAGTATGGGGATACGAGCTCTAATGGTTTTTTTTTTAAACGGCGATGCCGTTTTTTGTTCTGTTAATTTGTTGGCTTTTTTCGCGTCCTTTTTATTGAAAGTGGTTCGATTTGGTCTATGTTGTGTATGGTATGTCCACTGCCCACCCAATTTTGTTTGCGAAAAAACGGAACATTAGAAATGCGTATTTCTGTTAAGGTTCTGCCCAAGCTTTGGTCTAAGCTCATTATTTGATGGCAACACACTAGCGTGTGTCTAGATTTAGCACGTATCAGCTCGATGGAAAGTGGATTCTGTATTGTTGCAGGCAGATGCAGTATCATGCAAACAATCGCAGAAACAATTCAACTGGCTTCCCGAAGCCCGCATTGAAGAAGAAAATAAGTCATTCAGTCATGTCGGGCGCCCAATTTTGAGGCCACAGGTCTCAAAATTAAAGACTTCACGCCCTATGTTTTAAAACTGAAAGATTTAAGCGAAAATCAAGACCATTTCATTTTCGTTCTGGGCAACGAGTTAAAACGATAATAAAGAAGATACCACGAAAATGTTACTTTCCCCGCTCCCGAGCATCGTTGCATTTTGTTCGAGTGAGCATTTTGTTCGATCCGATTTTCTGATGCGCCTCGCGTATTGCTGCACCATTGTTACATGTTGTAGCATTGTAACATTTTGATATTGTTAGTCGCTCCTCCGCCTCCGGAGGTCGTCCAGCACGGTGTGTGAGCTGTGTGCGATTTCTGCCGCTGCGGATGAAGCGTTGGATTTGCAGCTCACGGCTGTCGTTATATACACTGACTCGCAGGCAGCAATAGCGGTCCTGAGGAAAGCTGTGACTATTCTTGATCTGTCGGATCCTTTGGTCTATTCTGTCTGTAGGAAGCTGTGGGTGATGCAGAGCAGGGGTGTTCTGGCTCTCAAGTGGGTCAAGGGTCATGCTGGTACCCCTGGAAATGAACAGGCTGACGGTCTTGCACGTCAGGCGCTTGTTTTAGAGTCTGAACTTTTGCGTCCACTTTGGTCTCCGAGGTCGAGTCGCCTCGTGGTAGCGTCCCAGTTCTTTGAACTCTGGGAGGAGGAGTGGCGTAATGCAGTGACAGGGCGTGGTCTATTCCAAGTTCAACCGACTTGTCTCAGGTCCTCAGTTCTGGATGCCTTTGTAAAGGCTGATGCCCAGGTTTTGTCACGACTCCGCACTGGCCATACTCAACTACGCGCTCACCAGTTCCGTCTATAGCTTGTTCCACATTATGTTTTCAGAAAACTGACTGGTTGACGACTCGTTTCCTTGCACTAATAGTGCTAAAACATGTGGATATCACATTTGTAGACTCTACAAAATTACTGTTAGAGTTTACGAATGGTTGTTTGTGGATATTTTGCACTTGTAGAGGAAGAAAAAGTGGTGTCATACAGTCAGTTTTCTGAAAAGATAATGTGGAACAAAGTATAGGATGGGCTGAGTCTCCAATCTGCGACGTCTGCCGAACTGACTACACGCGCGAACATTACCTTCTTGAGTGCAAGCAGTTTACGCGGCAGCGGAAAATACTTCTTCGTGGCGACCGTTCGCGGCCCTCGATACGGAACCTTTTGTCCTGTGCTTCTGTTGATGCATTGCGAGGGGTTTTGCGTTTCGTCCGAGAGGCGGGTGTGAGACTGTAGGCTCTTCAGGCTCTTCCGTTCCACCATGTCCCCCCCCCCTGCTTTTCTTTTCCTCCTTGCCCATCGGTTACAGTGTGACTTGAAGTGTACAGGTTTGTTGTGATTTTGATTTGGGCGCATGGCTTCGGCCCAGGCTCAATAAAATACAAATACAAAAATGCCTCCGGTACAGTTTTTGAAAATACTCGTGCGCAAACGAACTCTGATGAGCACTGCCTGCTGGCCGTGTAATAAACCAAAGTCTCATAGCAGAAATGAAGCAACCGCAACGACCCCCGGAAGGAGAACAATGATAACGTGCGAGTGTGT
The DNA here is from genome assembly GCA_023313725.1 of Lithobius niger. Taxonomy (NCBI): domain Eukaryota; kingdom Metazoa; phylum Arthropoda; class Chilopoda; order Lithobiomorpha; family Lithobiidae; genus Lithobius; species Lithobius niger. The sequence continues at coordinate 13,343 of JAHWFP010150955.1, read as the reverse complement.
TAATTCTTTGGCTTGAAGTTGAAACTGGGACGTTGTTGCCCTGAAAACAAGTTGAAATTGGCACATTGTTGCCTCGACTAACAATTTCCTCTAACAATTATCCTTATAACTAAACACCGTGGTAATCTCAAGGGCAAGTATTACATGACGTCATACACACTTCTTTTTCACAAGGTACGCATCGCATCGGAAAGACCGGGGAGTGAGCTGTTACCATTAAGCATACGATTACGCATTAACTGATCCTAACAGAGAATTTCTGGGAGGTGTTTGCTATTAATTCAAATAACCATCCACATTCAACTACGTATAGCAAAGAGGAGGAAGGGAATGAAACCCAGCGGAGAGGGAGAGGACGGGATAAAAGGAGGAAGGGAGAGGGGAGGGAGAGGATTGGCGGAAAGGGGGAGTGTTACACAAACAAAAATTGACTGTTGCAGTGAACGATCAAGAATAGTTATTTTGTTAAAACTCGAGTGAATTGTTGCGGTACATAACTACTGAAACGGGGCGCGTATAACACTTAAGCATGTTATAATAGAATGTTGGATAACAATACAAACAATGGTTACAACCATAATTTTGCATTTACGCGTCACTTCAGGGCCACGTGCTTCTAGCTGCAACCCCCATTTTACAAAAAGGCACTCCCCCGTACTACTCTTTACCTGTGTGCCAAAATGTAGATGTGCAAACTTTTTCTAACGAGCTGTAGACGTGTCTATGTATATACCCTATGAGAATTAACATGGCAGTCCCTGACCTTAGCTAGTAGCTAGCCAGTAACAAATCAATGTTATTGACGGCACGTTTTCTCCACAAAGGACACCTTCCCAAACTTTAATGTTGTGGTATTCTTCGTTACTGGAGCCAAGACACCTGATTCCAACGATTTCCAAAACTTTCTACTGCATAGGGAATTTACACCAATATGCTGAAATTATGTATAAGATCCAGATAAAAGACACAGTCTGCTACTGAGCCGCCATCTGGCAACAATTACACTCGTAACAAGTACGCTCTAACAATTAAGCTCCAAGAACAATAAATCATCTACTTGGTGGTGAGACACTAGCGCGTGTCTACATACTTTACTTGTTGATAAACGTAAATAAACGTACAATACACACCTTAGTCTACAATTCTGGCTGCGAGAATGGGAAGGCGAGTTGATGCATAAACGCGTCCTAAGGGAACGTTTAGCAACGACCACAGCCACCTACAGTAAAGGCCGGATCTGATGAAGACAAATTAGGCGCGTAAAATCAACCATTGACATAGAAGGAAGCGCAAGTTTGCTAGGTGCTGCCATCTCTACACCAAGTGGCGAAATTTCAAACTAACCGACGAGGGTTCCAAATTCTATCAACCGAAGACGCCACTTCGCAAACTTGTCGCGTCAGTATTTGTCGCGCGTCAAGCGGAGCATTGTGGAAGGTAAAGCTGATCTGGCCTTTACTGTAGGTGGCTGTGCAACGACTCGCCTTTGCATTCTCGCAGCTGGAATTTAATCGTGATGGCAAATGTGTATTTGCCATGGTGACATTGTTACCTGGCTTAGCTGAATCCGACGTAGTTTGAGTAAAATGCTGGCAGATTTGTAATCCGTGATAATAAGATAAAGAATCCCTCCTGATGAAATACTGTAAGTCACTTCTGAACTCACATTATTGACTGTTTTCGTTGTGAGCCGGAAGCTAAAACCGCCGTCATGTTGGAATTTCAAATGACTTCTTAACGTCTAGCAGCTGTATTGACGAGAGTTCAGTGGTAGTTGATGGAAAAGATGTTATTGCTTAGCTAGTAAAAATGACGCTGGTTATGTGGTTCCATTGGGTTTATTGCGGTAGAGGTTGCAATTTTACGCTCGCCAGACTTACACGCGAAATAACCCTTGCGGTTTTACACAGGCTGTTTGCGGGACTTTAAAGATTAGGGAAAAAGCAGGAAAGTATTGGTGGTAAATGCTACTGATGGACTTGCATAATGTTGCAGAATAATTTTGGTATAAGGATCGAAATATTGGGTAGACAAAAAGGCGAATAAATTATGAAGATTTCACTCCTAGATGTTACAGTTAGGAGGAATTGGAATGGAATGAATTAATACAACAAGTGGTAACCATGCGTGGCAAACAAAGCATGACACCATGACTACAATGCACGTCATGGCATGCATGCGCACATTGACCTATAATAATAGAGCCTGGACTAGACTCGAACTTCTTGGGAGCTCCTCTGTAAGGACATCCGCCACGGGCCCAGGAACAGTCTACCACTCCATACCGGCGCCGAGCTGGGGCCGATGACCTTAGTCTTCAATCATTGTGGCGTCCGCCAGGTCTACCCACAAACGTCCGGCGCATCAGCACAGGATGGTGGCAGCTCAAACGACAGCAACGGCTGCCGATACACAGCGAGAATGCAAAAGACGAGTCGTTGCTTTAACGCGCTCTAATCTATTTAAACTACACCACTCGCGCGAAAAGCAAAATATTTGTTTAAAGTGCCAGACTTTAACCGACCGAATAAAGGCATTAGTTTAAGAACCCGCGAGTCCCAAATTACTACGACAAAGGAAAAAAAATCTACTACAAATATTGATTTAAGTTACGACGAGCTTTTGAAAACTGTCGGAAAAGCCACTTCGAAAATCACACATGCACATACTTTCTAAAAGTCTAAAAGAAGTATACTTAAACTTCCTTCAGTTTGAAAGAGGTGAATAACTTTTAGAAGTAGGATTCGGTTAGCATATTTGTGCTACACACTTCGCCACAAGAATGGTGGAAACCATAAATTTCCCCCAAGAAGCACTCTACTTCTCCTAAAGCTCGTGTATCTTTTGAAACGAATCTAATTTGCCCAACGTCGAGGAGGCAGTTCTGAACGCTGACAAGCCCCCTCACACCCACATCGTTAATCTCCCACGAGCTCAAGTTCACCCCCTTGCTAAACGTGAAGAGGGGCGGGGGGGCGTTTAGAAGATCGAGTGGGAAGAAGGCAAAAAGAAAATAATAAGCCACCACCGGTCCGTCTGAAAAATTACTTCACGACACCCAGAATCTGCTAAGTACTTTATCTCTAAAGTGAGAGAGCGTTTTAGCTTTGTGTTCATGGTCCTTTTTTGTTGTCTTTTTCTTTTCCCTTTCCTAACTAACTGTACAGAGAACGGACTGCTTTTATCTGCAGCCACGGCTAGATGAAAGACTAATATCAGGAAAATGGATTTCTTGTTGTTTCTTGTAAATGCGCATGGTGCAAGCAATGTTTTTGTGTTAGCTTGCACCGTATCAATGGTAGCAGCAGAGGATGACGTCACCGAAATGGTCGTTGATTTTTTTGGGGAAATTAAACTGCGATAGATTAATTAACACAGCAATATAAATTAATCACAGGATTAAGAGGGATAAGGCACACTGATGGTGTTAGATCAGAATTCGAAACATTAAAAGCTGGGAAATGCACACACTCAAAAAATAATCATAAAAAGGGGGGGGAAACAAAAAACAAAAAAACACGAAGTTTCTTTTCAGAAATCACAGCCGTTTTCGTGATCGTCTGACCAGAATGTGATTTTATCAGGAGCTGATAAATGCATACACGACCGTAGGAAGAAAAAAAAGGAAAAAAACACGACGTTTCGTTTCAGAAAGCACAGCCGTTTTAACCGTGATCGTCTGACCAGAATGTGATTTTATCAGGAGCTGATAAATGCGTACACGACCGTAGGAAGAAAAAAAAAGGAAAAAAAAAACACTACGTTTCGTTTCAGAAAGCACAGCCGTTTTCAGAAATCATAGCCGTTTTAACTGTGATCGTCTGACCAGAATGTGATTTTTTCAAAAGCTGATAAATGTATACACAACCAAAGGAAAAAAAAACACAACGTTTCTTTATAAATCACAGCCGTTTTCAGAAATCACAGCCGTTTGTGATCGTCTAATCAGAATGTGGTTCTATCTGAAGCTGATAAATGTAAACACGTCCTTAGGGGGAAAAAAAAGGAAAAAACACAACGTTTCGTTTCAGAAATCACAGCCGTTTTCAAATGACATACATAATGGAAATAAAAGGATAAACATCCCAACCTGGTTAGAAATAGAGGATGAAAGAACAACAATATTCACTCAGATGCGACCGTCTGACCGTAATGTGGTTTTATCAGGAGCTGATAAATGCATACACGACCGTAGGACGTGAAAATGTGCATGTTGAAAGCATCATTTCATGTTCCATCCCATATCACAAGGTCGTGTGAGAGACAAGTTGTGGGTTTCGTTTCGCGGCTCCAGGCCAGTTCATTCAGCATCATCAGAATCTTATTTTAACGCTGAAAGGCGTCAACTGCCAGACACGCGCATGAACTCGCGTTGAGTCAGGAGGCGAAACACGCAATTTCAACCCCAGTCGGCATTGGCTTGAAAAAGTCATCTGCTTCACCGCTTCACGCTCGTGGAACTCTGTTGCGCGCGGGGATGGCGCGTGCCTGGTCTAACCGTAACACGAGTGGTGTTTTTTTCGCACCCATCTATTCGGTTAAAACTTAATGGGTATACTTTCAACGTGGGTTATCGCAGTAAATCGTTAGGACCAGTCGTTCAATATTTGGCCGCGTGGAGTCGCTACCCATAACGAGCGATGGACCGTCGGAGAGCTGCAAAACCACGTAAGGAACCGTCCATATATTACGTCACGTTTTTTGGCATATTTTAAAACACCCACCCACCCACCCACCCCTTTGTCACAAAAATTAAAACACCCCCTATTATAATTACGCCACACTTCTGCAAAGTATATTACAAAGTGTATGTTTATACTTAAATTTATTTATTCATTTATTTTTTTCAAATGGCTGGATGGTCCACAGGTTTAAATCATGGAGTTTTTCTGCATGTATAAATAAAATTTGCATTTGAACTATTGGCTTCCTCAATAATACGCCAACAAATTAAGGTGTTATGAACACCAAAATGTGATGAAAGATTGTGACGTCAACATTTAGGGAACACCCCCCCACCCCTGTGTATAATTGTCACAATAAATCAACCCCCCCACCCCCCAAGAGTGTGCCGTAATATACGAACGACCCCGAAGTGACATTTTTCAAATTTGACAGGAGCAGCAAAAAAATGCTTTTTGCAAGACCTCGTAACGGAAAAACATGGTTTAACCGGTCTATTTCGTGCAAAATTAAATGCTTTTGGGAATAAACTCTAGATGGATGCATGCTTTAAACAATTAAAAGTAATTCAAACGCTTTAAAATTGAATTTCCTTGAGCAACAAAGAGAATTATTCAGAGAACAGTCAACATTATGTGCATTGGAGGCAGATCTTGCGGCTACGAGGTTTTGCGTGTCAAATTATTGGGCAATTATTTACGAGGTTTTAACACGTGACCATTTAGGAGTCTTCTGATTGGTTGACTGGTACAAGGTTTTGCAGGTACACGGAGGACACCAAGAGCCACCTTTTGGCGCTATAAAACAAAAATCATGAAAATTGCAGTAACGTGGTTTTGCAGTCTCACGATACGCGGTAATATTATCACGGACACTCCGTCAAACCCTACGGGATCTCCTTTATGACGATCCTGGTTATATCTTTTTATTTTCATTTTTCCTGCTGCTTGAAACCGTCTCTGATTTCTGAAACGAAACGTCGCAAATTTTCCGTTTATCAATTTTTAGCCATTAGTGTTCAAAATTCTGATTATTCCGGCCGAGAGATCATGGCGAGCGAAATCGAACATAAGATTGAATTTCGATTCGTGTGTCGGCTTGTCTGTGCGTGTATTTGCCTGTTAGGGACATGATAAGGTTCGACATTTTGTTCTGATCTGGCTAAAATTCATGATAAGGGAACTTGACGCATGAAAAACACGAGTTCCAATGTGAAATTCCTACCCAAATATTTTCGGATGTACATGGTTTTTCCGTTGGATGGTTGAGCCCAGGGACCTTCGACAGTTCCATCGGGTTGGTCCAATCAGTGGTAAGCTGAAGCGCAAGAAACAGTGGGAGATTTAACACCAAATCGCAAACGTGTCTTCCGTCATTGCTCCCATTTCGCGCCATTTCACTAATTTTCCCTCCTCATTCTTGGCTGTTAATTTTGCTGATGAGTCGACACAAAATTGGACTAACTGACGAACAAATACGCATCATCTTACATTATAAACCAAAGTCTCATAGCAGAAATGAAGCAACCGCAACGACCCCCAGAAGGGGAACAATGAAAACGTGCGAGTGTGTCAATTCTTTGGCATGAAGTTGAAACTGGGACGTTGTTGCCCTGAAAAGAAGTTGAAATTGGCACATTGTTGCCTCGACTAACAATTTCTCTAACAATTATCCTTCTAACTAAACACCGTGGTAATCTCAAGGGCAAGTGTTACATGACGTCATGCACACTTCCTTTTCAAACGGTACGAATCGCTTAAGCCACAACGAAAGACTGGGAGTGGGAGGGGGGGGGGGGAGAGTGAGCTGTTACCATTAAGCATACGATTACGCATTAACTGAACCTAGAAGAGAACAAACAAACAAGCATGGGAACCGGGAGCCGGGTGTGTGTTCAACTACGTATAGCAAAGAGGAGAAAGGGAAGGAAACCAAGAGGAGAGGGAGAGGACGGGATAAAAGGTGGAGGGGAGGGAGCGGATTGGCGGAAAGGGGAGTGTTACACAAACAAAAATCGACTGTTGCAGTGAACGGTCAGGCAGCACCGAGCAAATACTGGGAAACAACCACGGGTCAAACAAATCCCCGGGCGAAGCCGGGTACGATGCTAGTCAAACATAAGCCGGACCGCTCCAATGGTTTAAGTAGTTATAAAGTGCATTAAGCTACCAATAGAATTGACAATGCGACAGAAAATCGCAGCGTTTGTTATCAGACGGAGAGCCCCGTCATAAGCGATCATCGTAAAAGCACGCCATTGTTGTGATTTCGAAGTAATGACGTCACCAACTCTCACCTTGGGTAGTCACGTAAAAATGTAGTCGTTTTGTTTTAATAATGTGTATTTTAACGTTCAGTAAAGATTGTGCGATCAGAAATAACATAATTATTCATTAATTTCGTTAAAAACTACTGGCTAGTTGAAACAAACCTTTTTGTTGGCTTCGACAAACCGAGCGTCGTCTGCTTCGTGGATTGGTTTGAGAGCAAAAACGTCACCAACGGTATCTCGTTCGTGTATACTTTAACGCGAGAAATAGCTGGTTTAGACGCGTTCAACTAAGTGAACTGACCCGGTAGAACGATCGAAGGTCCCTGCCTAAGCCGATTTCTAGTAGGAACGTTAAGGGAGCCCAACCTGTGAAGATAGTGGCCCCGAGCACGACGTGAATAGCACAAAGCCAACACGCAGAAGGAAAAAAAACCCAGTCCCAACGCGAATGAAATGAACACAACCGAGTAGTGAGAGTGATCGGCTACCAACCAAGTGAACGCTGGATCGCATCCCACGACCGATTAGCGGTCCCTTAAAAAAATAATTAAAAGTCGTACGATGATGCGAAAAAAGTTTTTATCTTTTTCATTTTATCTGCAGTTGAAAAACCTTTGAAATATAGCAGATAAAAAAATGGCATTTTTTTTTCAAATTAAAAACCTTACGTATTGCTAAATCCCATTGAAGGGATCGCAATAAATTATTCAGTATTATTTTTTACCAATCTCGTTTAAAAAGTTTTTAAGCTGCCTTGAGCCGACGCAATCAAGCATCAAATATTAACGCGGCAACATGAGCTTCAAAGTGTGAAATCATGTTCTTCCTTAAAAACAAACACTTTAAAACGAAAGTCTTAAAAAAAAGAAAGAAAATCCTGCAAGAAAAAAAAAATAAAGGGCAAAATATCAAGACAGATGACGATCGCCGCTCGCGCTTTCCTATCTTGTCATCTGCATTTCTAATGCAATTAACACGTTATTAATGCATGCGGTTTTTGTATCCTTTTGGCCCTTGAATTATTCATTGGTTCCGCGTGCCTAGATTGGCGCCGCACGCTGCAACAACAACAAAACAAATGTATAATTTATGCAATTAGATTCTTTTGCGCTTGACTGTATTTCCTTTTTCCTTTTTCTTATTTTTTTTTTCTTTTCTATTTTGCTTTTGCTCCTCCGAACTGAACCTCGTGCCGAATTAAAATAACTTTTCTGCATTAAATAGTTAATAATACTCAGGTTTAATAATATCCCCAGGCTTCGAACAGAAAGACACCGAAATAAAAAAAAAGAAATTCGTTCCCACTGAAGACGTTGGTGATGATTGCTCATTTTTAATATCGTATTCGTCTTTATTAAAGGCCAAAGTCCATGCACTTATAATTTTATTACAGGTATGCTAGAAATGAGTAGTGTGGTTCTGGACCACAGAGGTCACTAAAAAATAACTTTTTTTTTCTTTTCTCGTGGGGAAGAAGAGGGGAGGAGACATCTTGCCTGATCTTGATTATAATCAAAATACGTCCAAAACAAAACTTTTTCAAGGGTCCTGACCAACTTTTTTCGCCCAAACAGGGGCGAAACAGTCTATACACAGATCTCTGCGAGAGAGCAACTTGATTTTAAGTGAGCAATATGTCATTAATAGGCCTAAGGGCGCGTTTATGCAAGGACAATTTTCTCGCTCGCTAGCTTTTACTTGGTCAATACTATATCTGCTGGCTCTGCTTCTCGCCTTTGTCGGAGAATGCGGCGTCAAGTTGTCTATACGTAGTAACCATGGCAACAACGCGGACGCAAATTTTCTCCTCGTGCCTCGTGATACGACGTACGATGCTTGCAACATGACAGCGTCGGTTTATGACAACAAGAAAACAATTTTTACTGCAGTACGTGACGACGGACAGATTCCTGAATAACGGCATTCGAAGGTTTGTCTTCGAATCGATAACTACGTTGGATTTGGAATTCTCGCTGGGAGTAGTTATTTATTCTACCGTCGTTCGGTCACTGCTAGAAGCTGTTTTTTTCAGCGAGAATAGCAAATTTTGTAAATAGCGTGAAATAGCAACAATGTTGTAGCAATGTTTAAAATGACTGTTGCGCTTTGTTCTTTGTCCGTGTTGTTATTTATAATACATTTAATTTGTTGTCTATTACCGCAATTAATTAATCGTAAATAAATAACGGTTGCCTAGCAAACAGCTTTTGGCGAGCGAGAAGGTCTCTTTAAGCATAAACGCGTCCTAAATCTGGGTGCTAAACATTCAGTGGCATGGAGCCCCAAACAAGCACTATTGTATACTCGGTGTATCTTGAGTCCTGCCAATTATTTGGGAGCGGCTACGTCTTCCTGGATGGGGTGGCTTTAATCGATGGCCGCCATTGTTTTTGTAACCATCTTGGATATCAACAAGGCACTCTGCTACTGAAAACGTACAATCCCTTACCTGTGTTCGTTCTGCGGAGAACTGAAGATAGGCCGCGGACACTATAGTTTCAGCTTTTTAGCTTGTTGAAACTCTGGTTTCGTGACGCCAAGCCAATCCCATGAAGTAAAAGATTGTTTCATTTAATCGGAGTAAGGAGTCAGTATTTCATCTGATTGGCAGGATGAGGTTGGCCGTTGGCTTCCAACTATACGAAAAAAAACTTGGCGGCTATCCATAAAACAAGTTTTGTTTTAGACATGCAGATATTGCCTGTATTTTTTTTTTATTGTAATTGTATTTTGTATTGTAATCAAAACACAAATGTGATTCTGAAAAATGGTATTCCAAATCAGTGTCCCATGCACTTCTACAGGATGTCATTGTTCAGGTTTCTTGCTCTACTATTTATAAAATAGGCAATTTCTTTCTGTTTCTTTAAATTTATGCGAAAACGGTGCGACCTTGTCAGTTAATTTTCGTTTGTTCTTTTTTTCTCTAAGATTCCTTCCTTCCTTCCTTTTTTTTTTTTTCGTGCACGGTTGTGACAATGTCTTAAAATGACACGGGAAAAAATACACGGGAAAAAAAAAAGCCCCGGAAAAACAGCTAAAAAGAAGCCGCGGAGAACAAGGCTGCGGGGAAAAAACCTAAGGGCAAAAAAAAAAAGCCTAATTATTTTGGCGATTTTATTTCGTGTTCTTGTTTTTGTGAAATTGAGGTTAGATCAGTTGCCTCAGCTCTAATTTTCCCAGGAAGGCAAAGGAGTTTCACCAGGAAACTTATTTTTCCTGTAACTTTTTTTCCACGGCTTTTTTTTTTCCTTCGGCTGTTTTTTCCAGGCAATTTTCAGCAACTTTTTTTGCAAGATTCGTTCGAACACGTGACGAAACAAACCGAACAGAATGGCCCGCACTTTGCAGCAACAAAGCAAAAAGCATTGTTGTTTCTTCAGGGCCAACAACTCGGAAAGGGGATATTCATTGTTGTATATGAAATTCTTCAGTTTTTCTTCGTCCAGTCGTTGTTCAAAAAATCTTGACTTCTTTGAAAAAAAATCGCGGCCGATTCGGAAAGAATCATGAATCACCAAGTTCACTCAACGTTCAGGCAACAGTAAGGGCGCGTTTACGCAGCGACTCGTCTTTGCATTCTCGCAGCTAAAACTCAATCGCGATGGCAAAGGTGACATTGCCATGATAACAACGCTAAATCCGACATCGTTTGAGTAAATACTTCTAGTCTTATAATCCGTGCCAATAATATAAAGAATTCCTCATGACGAAACAATTTTCCCAAACGCTTCTGAACTCACGTTATTGGCTGTTTTCGTTGCGAGCGGCAGACATAAAACTGCCGCCATGTTGGAATTTGAGGTGAATTCTAGCTTCTAGCTGCGAGAAGGCAAAAGCGTGTGGCTGTGTAAACGTGCCCTAATACATGAAGTCACAAGCCAAAAGCGATAAACAGGGAGAGGGGCAGTGCGTCTGTGTGGGTAACAGGATAGGAAGGGGGGAGAGGGGAGGGTGAGGGCAGGGTGATGATGGGAAGAAAGGGGTGGGAGAAGATGGGAGGAAAAGGGAAGCTTACAGGAAGAAAAAATACCCAGTTGCAGTTAATGTTCACGCAACACCGACCATAAACTGGGAAACAACCAAGGGCCAAACCAAACCACGGGCGAAAGAAAACCCCGGGCGAAGCCGGGTACGATGCTAGGCTATATATATAATAGCCTACGCTTAGTTGGGGATGCTCACACAGCAAAGTCGGTGCAAACTCACCATGCACCGAAAAACAGGCAATGGGGTGCACTGCAGACAAGGGGCTGCTAAGTTCCTACACCAGCAAGAGAGTATTAAAAGCAGGCAAACCACACAATGGGAGGAGGTAGAGGATAGGGAGGGGGCAGTTCGGGGAAGCCAGCGGCTGTTTTCATTTTCGCTACACCGGGTACAGCTTTTCACACCAGCAAATATGGAGAAAACGGCAATCTAAATTTCTGAGTTGCATATTAGTTTTAAATTATTATTGTTTCCTTAAGACCCAAAAGGTCAAGACGGCAAAAGCACCACTACATCTCCACAAAAGGCACAGAAAAAAAAAAACAAGAAAAAAACAACAATTTCCAGAATGTAGCTGGACCTAATTCCATTTGCCAATTTCTGCTCTTACATTTTCAGCTAAGTGAATACAACGTTTTGCTTCCAATAAATTAAACTTTTAAGGTAAAACCCATCCTGGTAAAAGGGGAGAACCTTGTTCCGGCGGAAGTGTTGGAAGTAACATTAACAACCTTTAAGGTCGCTTAGGGGCTTCAAGAAACCAAGTTTTCAGCAGTTGGATTTAGGTTTTAGGCGGGGGTGGAAGGGCAGGGGAGGCTGTGTAATGACTGCGATCACAACCTAGAAGTAGAAAGGGGTTGAGGGAAACGGCGTGGGGAGAGAGACGCAGTTGCGTGAAGGGCGCGGGGGGGGGGGGGGGATCGAATTGGCAAAGTAACGTAGATAAGCTCAGGGGAGGTTTAACGTTTCTTTAGTAGCAAAATGGATGGTTCGGAGGTCAGAAGGCCGACGCAAGGCCTTTACCGAACACGTTTACGGATACTCCGGCCTTATTGATCCGAAAGAACCCACGCCCCAGTAATTTTTTTCTTTCCTTCACTTTTTTTTGTTTATTTTCCTCCACCTAAAGCGGTGTAAAGATGCACACTTTCTTTCACGTTCCTGGGACACATGACTGGCCGAACGAATTACAGGAGTCCTGAATATACGACTGTATTCGGTTTTTGTGTCCGAATGCCTACGAGTATATTTTATATATTTTTTTTTTTACGAGTATATTTATCAGTTTGAAACTCGATAACATTCATAGTTGTGTTCTGATTTGGTTGAAATTCTATGACAAGGGAGTTTTTAGGGCAGCAAATTCAAGAGTTGGAAGATGAAATTCCCATTTCAAACATGTTAGGAGTGAGGGCCGAAATTCGAGGAAGAGCACTAGGCAGAACAGCAAAGCATTGCCTGGGAAGCACTTGGCTGAAATTACACAGTTTCTGCCCTAGAAGTGTAAAAAAAAAATAAATAAACTAATGTAAACAGGGCGGAAAGGTAAATCGGCTGGATTACTAGTAAATAAAAACAGATGCAAACCTATCTCCGTTGCCTTTTGGACTTAAATATTACACCTGCCTGAGGGGGAACTGAAGCCTCAACCTTTGAGACCAAAGGCCGTAGCTCTACCGCTAAGCCATACTGACACGGCAGCTTAGAGGGTACAGATTTCGCCTTTGGGGTTTCAACTTTGGCCTTTGTCAACTCACCATCATTAAAAACACCGAGTGTAAATTGCCTGATCTTCCCTTTAAGGTAATTTTGTCATCTCATTGTGATTGAAAAGGCATACTGTAATTCGCCTGATTTTCCTTTCAAAGCATTTTGTCAACTCTCCATCATTAAAAATGCCTAGTTCATATGTCGCCTGACTTCCCCTTTAAGGTGTTTTGTCAACTCAATATGATAAAATCGCTTGATTTTTCCGTTAAAGCATTTCGTTAACTCAACGTCATTAAAAACAATCTAGTAAAAACGCCTGATTATCCCATTTAACGTATTTTTATAAGCTCACTGTGATGATAATTTATAAAGGTACTAGCAGAGTCGCTCGCTTCGCTCGATCATTCCGCGTCGTCTAGCTACGCTCGAGGAGCTTTCATGCTGCAACTCTTGTGCTGCTGACAGACATTCCACGTCTAAAACGATCAAGCAAATGGTTAAGAGTGCAGTACGCGTTTTTCGTAAGGCTTCACTGTATAAACCAATGATAACCATAAATCATTCCAACCGTCTGGCCATCCGAGAGCTACGTGCGCGTCGATCCATGCTTCCAGTAATTTCTTTCATTCCAAGAGCATCACAAAATCATGTGCTAATTATTTCGACGCAAACTAATTGTAATTATTGC
>JAHWFP010150953.1:0-39286 GCA_023313725.1 Lithobius niger | reverse complement strand
TCCATACATACATTTAGCCTATTATTTATTTTGTTGCATATTTAAAAAGACACTATTTCACCAAATATTTTATGTTATCTTGTGTAATTACATTCGGTGATCGCTTTGTACGCCATGTGGGGTGCACGTTGTTTGGTTTCGCTGCTTTAAGCAGGAAGGAAAAGGGTTTACGGTTATCGACGTAATGTCAGTAGTGGGTAATTTAAAGCTTGCTTTGCAATATTGGTATGACTTAAAGAATTTCGTATTTTTTTCAATAAAACAACAATGAAACAACAATGAAACGTGTCAATTCAGTTGTTATAACTTCATAAATTTGAAGGCGAGTGGTTAAATTGCGAATTGAGGCTTTTTTAATCGTTCTAATGCATCATTGTGGAATACGGGGCGCACTACGGCGATTCATCCAAGAGGAAGGAACAATAAGTTACTATTTTTGGAAGTAGTTAATTTTCACGTCAAACAATACACAAATCATGGGTACGTATAAATAAAGATATTCAACATGTTTAACATATAAATATTGCATTAAATTGTTCAATATTATGATAAAATCTTATGGTTATTGTCTAGAAAAGTGCATCAATGCCCTTTTGGATAACGAGGTGTTTCCTCGATTTGGTTTACCGTTGACGGCGCTGTCGAATGATAACCGTCAGTTCGTATTGAGAATACTTAAGTGGGTGTGTCGTCTGTACGTTGTGAAGCAAGTTTTTACGTCCTTCTTCCATCCACGACCCAGTTTTGCCGAGAGGGTCATACAGAACGTCAAGAGCATGATTGTCACATCGATTGAAGACAGTTGCAGGGAGTGCGATGTGGACCTCCTTCCGTTGTGTATGGCACTGCGCAGTGCTTCCTCTGAAAGCAGTGGCTATACTCCGTACTTCCTGTTGTTTGAAAGGGAATTAAGTTTGCCACCGGATCCAGTATTGGATACAGATTCTCCTCCTCTGCAGGATGCAGAAGAGCAATGGGCGGTCGTTATCACCAAACGCATTCTTGAGGCTATCATAAAGGCTCTGGAACACATTCGCTAACTTCAGCAGAAGACCAAGGAGACGTATGACGTAAGTCATCGTTATGGCACTTTCGCAGTGGAAGATTGGTCCTCAAGAGGAGTCACCTGTTATCATCTTTTCCTGAAGGATTTGTGCCAAGGGCTTAACGAGGTGGGAAAGTGATTTCTCCACTCATACACAAGTTGGGGAAACAGTAGGAGGTGGATAGGACGTACAACGTGTCGGAACTGAAGAGCTACATTTTTCTGGATGTGCCACTGAGCGACATCAGGTGTGGAACACCCGAAGACGTGAGTGCAAGCAATGAGGAAGACAGTGAAGACTTTGAGTTAATTCCAGAGCAACCCTCAGAAAATGTACCAACAGTGAGTTTTACAGGACCTATCAAGGACACCGGAGAGGACGAGGTGTATATCAGAAGACCACCTCATGTACACGTGGAGGAAGAAGGGTACAACTGGGTGACCTAGAGGACCACCGAGAGTAAACTTCATCAAGCCATTGAGGAGTTGGTTTGGGGTAAAATGCAAAGTTGGGGCACTTTGTTGCTGCATGGAGACACTTCTTCTGTTGTTTTGTCCTGCTATAATCCTGTTCTGCTAATGTAGAATTTCTGCTGCGGGAAATTTTGCTCTGTTTTTAATCTCTCTTCTTTTTTTGGTATCTGTTGCTTCTTACTTCGTTGATGTGGATTCGGTATTTATTTGGTTTTGTCTTGGTGGTTTAGCTAGATTGTTAGTTAAAAGTATGTGGCGTTTTAGCTAGGGCAGCGTCGAGTGGCTGGACGATGTCATCTGGTTCCGAGGACGTCACACGCATTGTAAAAATTGTAGAGCGGTGGTTGGGTGTTTAGCGTGTCACTCTTCTAACTATTGGCGTCAGGGTGGGTTGCCTCGTTAGTTTGGTTCCGTTTTTCTAGATGACTAATTTAAGAAGCAAGTTCTCGCTCGAAACTGCCTTACGCACAGAGGATGGTTCGTAGCCTAATTGCGTTCAACATGCTGCCGTTGTGAGCGGGAGTTTTGAGTCCATTGAGAAGACCAGTCGAATTTTCCGTGACCGCCTGGTGTCGATCTTTGGGTCCTGTAAAATTGGCTCAGAAGCAAGATTCTCATATGCGATTGAACTCTTTACTTTCTCTATTCGAGTCCAGAACAAGAGGACTAGGAACACAATTGAGCTTATTGCTTGGTCGGACGAGAAGCGTCTGGCTAAGCAGATACATATCCTTTTTGCTAAATATTGTTTTCGTTGTGAAATTAAAAAGTGAGCAGCGTAAGGATATTGACTGGAAATGTGTTGTCCTACATTATCTTTCTAAATGTCTAATTTAATTACAAAAAGAAGAAGTGAAGTACTCTGCCATTTTTCTTTGCACACCACAAATTTGGGTTAGGGGTTTGTTTTAAATGAAAATGCCCATTTCTTGTGTTGCTGTTATTTATTTATTTATGGTGTATTATGTGTCCTTGCTTAGTTTTGGAGTAAGGAGTGCTGTTAATGGATAATTTATCCTGTGAATTTTGGTGTGGATTTGCCTCCCCCGCTTTCAAAATTATCTCTATAGTTTTGAGTGAAGGAAATGGGCGCTTGGGTAATTCTGTGCATTATTCAACAGTGAATGAGTTATTAATTTTTGCAGCGGGATTTAACACTTTGTTGGTAATTTTCATTTTCAAACAGGGAAAAGGGGACTTTGTTGAGTGAAGTCTCTTGGTTGACCCCGTGTGCGGTATATTGAAAATTAATTGATTTGCCGCTTGGTGATAACAGCTGGCAAAAATTTGGTAAAACCTAAAAATTTACTTTACGAACATATTGAGTCATATTTAACCATAGCTTACGTTAGCGTATGTTAAGTGTTTTTTGTGTGTTATATTTTAAAAGTTTATTTACTTTGTTACTTAAAGGTGGAATTGTAGTCAATCGTTTAATGATGCTTGTGAGTGACATTAACCTTGGATTGGTACTGGTCATCTCTTTGAAATTTAAGAAAAGGGTTATTTTGTTGGTAACCTTGGAAACCTTGGTAACCTTGGTTCGAAAGTTCCAAGGGATATGGGTGTTCGAGTAAGGGTTTTATTTATGTTATCAAAATTAAAGCTTTTTTATACCCGTTAAAGAAACATCGACATAGCAAACCCAATAATGGTACGAAATCATGAGCTAATGAACGCCAAAAGATTTGGCCAACATCGAAGCTCACGAGTTTACAATAAACCACAAGCCATTTCTTAATCGTAATTTCATGACTTACGAAATGCCAAGCAAGCCTTACTGCAATTAGATTGCGATAAGATTGAGACAGACTGTATAGTTATTCAACAAATTAGGCACTTGATTCGTTCCCAGAAAATTATCTAGCATTACTCCGTTGCATACTATAGCTGCTACTCAAAGCTATACTTTCGTTAGCTAGGCTTCTTACTTACATTTACCTCGGTTGTTAACATGGTTGCGGCCGTGTTTCATAAGACTGCTCTGAGTTCAACAACATGTCGGCCATAACACAGTTATAATTATGAGTATATCCCGCTTGCTATCATGATGGAAGGTAGAGGAGCGTGGTATAATCGACCTAGTGTGGTATAATCACCCGATTATACACCGGGGTATAATCGGGGTGATTATACCACAGTACCTTTTCGTTGTGCGCATGCACAACTTACCGAGCTAAGCTTAAAACAGACGCCGACTACTAGTTGATGGCTGTGGCTTTTGACTCGCATTATATACCAGCTAGAATATTCGTTACGATTGTCGTATTTTAACATCACTGTATAATTTTTTAGGCTAGTATCTTATAATTCACTTCGGCGATCTATTGGCATAAATAATTTTAATTTTTACCGTATAAGTCTTTTAGTTTTTCGATCCCATGGTAATTATTAGCAAACGATTAAAAATTAGTACAGGAACGCACACAGCACCATCTCTCGGCGGATTTCAGCAATGCGTGGTTGATGCGGCGTGTTTAACGGGAGAAAGTCGCCTACAGCAGGATCGCCTATAACTTCTCGTTGGAGACAAATAATTTTATGAACTGAGAGACTGATAAGCAAATAAAACGTAGCATTACTTTATAAATATGAATGAACACAAAGAATGTTTAGTCCTTTTGGTATTATTTATTTTGAATTGGGATATACTCCAGTAAAACAGCCCTCTAGCTTTTGTGGATAATACGGCTAAAAATGTTTTCGCACTCAGCCTGTAACCAGACTAAATCTAACTCATGCTAATTAATTTGAAATTATAGCCCTCGCGCTACGCTGCAAAATAATTAGCATTCGTTAGTTTTAATGTCAGGTTACAGGCTTCGTGCAAAAACAGTAGCCGTATTATCCACAAAAGCTCTAGGGCTATTACTACTGATAATAATGAAACAGCACATTACCTTGAATTCAGGATAGACAGTAGTTATGTTAAAGTTGCCTCCTCACAAACGGGAGGCAAAAGGAAAAATACTACCGTAGCAGCATTAAGCTAAGCCAACACAGCCAACAGGAGACGAAGAAAAAGATACGACCTGTTTTCATTGCGTGCTGAGGTTCGAGTTTCTTGCATTTGTTAACATTCACTGATGACCACTGAACAAGGTCCACTCACACAAATGAGAAGAATCATCGCCCTCATTTCAAAGTTGACGTCAGGGTGAGTACAAAAGATATACATTAACAAAATCGACATTAAATATACCGATTATAACATTGCGTTGGACTTGAATATTCTAATATAAAAATAATTACGATCAACAATTAGCAATTAATTTCATAACATAAAACATTAAACAACCGCAAAATAAAGGTATCGTGGTGAATTCATAAACATACTACATAAACACGCAAAAATAGCCAAGGCCAACTGAGACAACATCCATGAAACGTTCCTCACAGAGAAAGCAGAAAGCTGCAATTTATCGCAACTGAGGGCAAACTGAATGATTTTCTGTCCAACAACGTGATATTGGGAAATATTTCCAGCCTGTGACACAATTTGAGCATGATTGTGTTACACAGAATTCAGCTGGCAAGAAAATTTCGGTTGGCGGTTCATATCGAACGCCTGCCATTTTACCTACAAACGCACAAAAAGAATTACTTAGCTTGCCAGAATGTCTGCAATGTCTTTCTATCCTTGCTGCCTCACATATCGAACTTTATTCACTCCGAACAGCTTCAAAAGCACGAGCGAGTTTATCAGCCAAAACCTTCCAAAATGACGCATCTGTCTAACATCCCCCTCCACTCGTCATCCAACACAGACCTCCCCCTCTACAAACTAAAATGGGATAACCTTCATTCATATCGATACTAATTTATTACCGTATATTATAAAGCAATTTCCACAAAACACAAACACAAAGCAAGTTTTAATTAAATAAGAGTTAGCTTGACGTCCCAACTGTGGTATAAATTAGTTGTTGGTGAAAACGAACGGTTATCGATTTTTAACCAATAGCTGCAATGAGTGTCCCAGCTCAAGTGTGCAAATTTGTCCCGTGCTTCGCACTTGATAATATGCATTCTTTCACCAGGCCAATAATCGCAGCCATGGGTTAAAAATAGATAACCGTTCGTATCTCACCAAGAACTATTACGTAATTCGTGTCAAAAGAGAGAGTTTGGATAGAAGGTGGAAAAATACAAAGGTAAGCATTCGTTATTTCCGCTTTACAGTTCGTAGTTTGAAAGAAACTCTGCAATGTTATCTTGTTTTTTATGCCTTTTTTTGTCACTTTGGCATTGTGAGAAGGAAAAGAGGGAGACGATATTTGTAGTTGTTTTTCCAAACTTGACAGGGCGTCGTTTAGCAGGAAGTAAGGCTATTTCTATTTAACGTAGGCACTTTCTATATCCGCTGACAGCGACTCGAAGTATTGATTATTTAAGTCATCCCGTGAAGCTCGTTGAAAACTATACACAAGTCTTGCTTAGGCGAAAGCGCCTTGACTGCCGTTTTCTGAAACGTTTCCGAGTCCAAAACGAATTCGTTTTCAGTTTCTCTGGATACGCTGGACGCATTTTCGTACCATTGAATTGTTCTCGTACATCATGCTGGAACGTGTCATCATTACTGGGAAGTGAATGTTCTGAGTCATTGGATTTGCTGTATAGTCTAACCTCTGAATCAGGTAGTGTATTTCTAGGCGTATTTAATATATGTATTCTGATTACAATGATGTGTGCTGGCTAAATATCTTGTCGAACCTGGATGAGTCTAAGGTTAAACCGTACTTCCGGTCTGTAAGAATGATGACAGATGGCGAGACAATCAAATGAAACAAGTGTTGGCTAGTGAACAATCACCCATCTTTAAAGTTTCCTGCATGACCAAAAAACCTGGCAAATATGATGTTTTGATAAAATGCTGTTTCTGACTCTTCGTGTTTTCAACATGTTTTATTTTAAAACTCTAAATTTAGTTCCAAAACAAGTAGCTATAAAAGGAGGATAGGACTGGCTCACGAAAGCACATACAATAACCATCTAATTTTTCTTTCATTTTCAGTAATTTTATTTAGATAAATTTCCTAAACTCACCAAAGAATTCATCACTTCCATCACAGCTCATCATTGTTACTAAACGTACGATTAATTTCCCGATCCCTTTAGCATGACGTCACCAGTAAAGCATCCGACTCATCAACTCTTAAAGGGGGTTTTGCCACTGAATACATTGACTAAAGATATCGGAACTGGAATTTCCTTCACTAGGATTATTAGTGAACCTTAATTAACAAACAGTGGGGAATGTCTCAGGTGGAGCATCCCAATAAACAAAAGATCATCCCCATTAACAATAAGATATAAACGTATTTATTTTCTGGCATTTAACTTTAAACTACTTAGTAACTCCCTTGACAACACAAGCATGATGATAAACATACATTCACGCATTCAGTGAAGCATGGGTCTGCTATTAAGGGCTGCAGTGTGATGTCAGTTTTGATTGAGTCGTAGTATTCGAGTCGGATCCCCAATAATCTTTCAGATTCGATTCGGAAAAACTAATCAAATTTTAGCTTGGAAGATAGGTTTTCAGTTTCTAATAAAGCGGACTGATTTTAGTAGATTTTTAGCAGGAGATAACTAATTTAAAACCTATTTTCAGTTTACGACAAATTATAGAGCTAAAATAAACTACACTATGAACCAATTTCATAAGAACTTTTAAAAACGAATAGTATTCTACGTAATGATGTCTCACTATGTATAGGAATTAGTGCATCTGATCTAAACCATCCTATTTTCCCTATCATACACCAAGTGATCGTTTTGAAAGAATGCTTCATTATTTAAAAAAAATTTAGTTTGTTTACATTGCATCGTCAAGTCATGCTATTTTCACCCAGTTTACAAAATGCTGGTGGAAAAATACAGAGACAGTTCTATGCAAGGAAACCTTTCAGTTTTTGTGTGATTAACCTAAACGAAAAAAAAGGGTTTAGCTTTTTAACTAAAAAGTACAGTTTAGCTAAAAAGTAGGGTTTAGACTTTTAAATGTAGCACATTTACTGTAGTCCATTGGAATAGCATTAGGAAGGAAACTGAAAACAAATGAAACAGCAAAGCTAACTGCTAGATTTTTTTGTGCTAGAATAGTTTTGCTGCTACAATTTTTTTAGTTGCTTTCCTAATACTATTCTAATAGACTATTATCCAAGAGCCTAAGAGCTCTGAAAGCTGCTAATGATGTGTATTTGTAGCTCGAGTATTGTAATCAATGATATTAACCAATGATGATAAAAAGGAAGCAAAAAAAGCCAACAAATTAATTGAATAAAGAGGAGGCGAAAAATGCCACTAAATTATCTGAATAAAAACGGCTTTACCGTTTAGAAAAAACTTAAAGCTCGTACCCTGATGGAACTCACAGCTGTGAAAGCACACAAATAAAAATGGATTAAAGTTCACTTGAACAAAACTAACTATAATTTGGAATCCAATTCAAGTGAACAACCAAAACAAACCAAATCCCTAATTGATAAAATGCCTACATAAAACAAAAATTAATCATATTCACACAAACACTGACTGACGTAGTCCATTTTAAACACAAGCTGCTTTTACTTTCTGATATTACTAAGAAATAAAAACAAACTGAACTTCGACAAAATAAACATTATTAACAAGAAAGAACATGTATCTTTCACACATTACAAATGCACACACAAAATACCCATATATATCCACTAAAATGAAACAGAATTAAGATGTAAACCCACTAACCAAGACAAACTAATGACCAAATACCAAAATGACTGTACACAACACATATAAAACAAACCCACACTCACAGACACAGCCCAATTCAAATACAAATTCCATTCACTTTCTGAAATTGCCTGGAAATAAAAACAATCCTTGGTCCCTCGAATTGGAGTGCAAATTATAATTCGTTTCATTCGAGTGAACTATAATTCGCTTTTATTTGTGTGATTTCACAGCTGTGCGTTCCATAAGGATACGTACTGTGATGCTTTTTTCTAACAGTGAAGCCATTTTTTGTTCAATTAATAAAATACTAGGGGAACCTGGTTAATTTTGGTTGCTATTGCCTAACCGAAACTACAAATTACCTGCAATTTATAGCATTCCTTCTTGTAATGCAATCTCCCCAGAGAAGAACTTATAGGCGTATGTCAGCCAGCTTGGTAGCTTCAGTGCGCATGTGCGACGCACTCCTTCATATAATAGCGCCGGCTGAGGACCGGGTTTCATCTTTTGTACCGCTCAATCGTCACGGCGGCAACTCGATATGGGAGGTAGGGCGGGTACAGGTAATTTATATTTTCGGTTAGGCAATAGAAACCAAAATTAACTGGGCGTCACTGGTATTCTGACGTTTCTGTATACCTACGACATATACATTACATGCAATTTATAGCATTGCAGCATACCTCGTCACTAATGGCGGGGGGACCACCGTGACAAGTGACCTAGAGCCACGAGCTGGTTTCCCCCGAGTCTACGGACTCCAAGAACTTAAAGCAAAGGGTAAACAACGAAGGAGTAAAACTCCCAGGACAGGCGTTGCATTTCCCCAAGACTGAAGGCCATATTCACGTGATGTGAAGCCCACCATGAGTGTAGGGAAGCGTGCCCACGTTCACTATTGTTGAAGGACACAACGCACATGCGTACACGAGGAACAGGATGGGAAGCGAACAGGTTCAGAGGAGCGAATGATCAAACAGCTATTGTCATAAGATTAAGCAACCTGAAATGCCTTCAAGATCCAAGGCGTCGGGACGTCATTCTTGAAAATCTTCCATGCCACCCCACAAACACACCTTATCTGTCCTCTCCCTACCCCATTACCACTTTAAAGGGGAAAGGGCTCAAATGGAGATACCACAACTACCTTACATATAAAAATGCGCAATGCGCAAAGCACCGTTTTTGCTTCCATTTTGTCGATACAATTTCATCAATCATTTAATTGGCTTAACTGGAAGGATTTGTATTGCCATAGCAATTCTGTACCTTAATCGGAAGTGCAGAAAGATGGCATATGATATTCCAATAATGCTAACGAAAAATAGCAAAGTGGGAAGCTCTAAAAAAAACTGATTTAGGGACTTTATGGTGTGAACTATACGTTTACTTTAGGTCTAGGGAAAATTATCTAGGCTCACGTGCCTAACAAGGTTTGTGCTTACTAAAGGACTATTAGCAAGCAGCAGGGGTCGAAAAGTACCAGCTGGGTGGCTAGCCTGAAGACTAACTGATTTTTCCTGCTTAGATCGTTTGTTTTACACGATTTGGATACTCCTGACAACCGCACAATAACAAAGGTATTATGGGAAATGGAGGTCATAATGTAATCGATCAGGATGAATTTAAAATGCCAATCCCCAAGCCTAGTGGGTAGATCGAACAGTATAATTCTGAACTTGGTTCATATACACACAGTGCTTAATTATTTTTTATGGCTAAAAACTAGCCGATGATGATCGTGCGGACATGTTTATGGCAAGCGTGGGTAGGCCCATGGTCGATAGAATCATATATATTCTTGCCCAAGCTTTGCTCAGTGTAACCGCAAACGATGCTCTCATAAAAGCAGTTTTGGAAAACATAGAGCCATGCCCTAGTGTTGTTAGCAAGTGTGTTAATTTTTTAGTCACAGTCAGCAACCGGGAGAAACCATCGGAGAATTTTTAGCTGTATTAAAAACAATGATGAAATACTGTGATTTCGATTTATGGCGTACGGAGGTTAACAACGAAATTATTCGTGATAAGCTGGTCACAGGAGTAAGATCTGAATCAATTCAACGTGAATGGCTAAAAAAATGCTTACGTTAAACGAAATGGTCGAATTAGCTCTTTCATTTGAAGCAGTGGAAATAGCTCAGCTGGAAATTAGAGGAGGGAGGAGCAGTTGAAGCAAATTTTGTCAAGAAACACAAAGATGAGAGTTTAGGTTTTAAATCAAAAACTAATTCTGAAACGCTTTGTTTCTGCTGCGGAAAAGCCGGGCATATTCGCTCGCGCTGTAAGTTTAAAGAATATACTTGAAGCCATTGTCATAGAAAAGGTCACTTAAGGTGAGTCACACCCAAATGCATATGTTTAGCAAAAAGTTCAAATCTTTTTTAGTTCAACAACAACTGAGCAAAAAAATTAAACAATGTAATAAACATACATATGTGACCAAAGAAAATATTATTAATTTTTTGTGTGCGAGTAATTAATTGGTAAAAACAGACAATGAAATTCATAAAACAGTAAAAATATTTTTTTTAAAAACTATTTTATTAAACGCCACAAAGTAGGCACCATGTTGCCTAGAATGCTTGTACGAATGTTAAGAACTAAAAATAAATTGACTTTTTTTATTTTTAGACGTTTATTAAAATTTAATTAAAATGTAGGGCAATTAAATTTTACAAAATATTTCTTTTTGCCAAAACGGTTCAAAATCCCAAATATCTCGTTTAGTTGGTTGTACCTGGTGAGAGAAGTGCTGTGGATTTTTTTCAGAATTTTTGGTCTACCAGTGCTCTTAGGCTACTACCTTTTTCATTTAGAAATCAATATTTTGAAAAAATCACGCTTAAAGTTGATGCACAAGATAAATGATTTCATGTGTTATTTTTAGCTGCTGAGACCTGTCTTACTGTTCAATGCATTGTAACTTTATAGTCGTCATCTGGCTGCCCAGGCTTAATCTTTTTCAGTCATTTTAGATGCTTTCTCGCAGTCACTACTACGATTTGAAGTTATGTCTTGCTCCTACACACAACTTTGAGATTGAGAATCAAGGGCCAAATTTCTTTGGCCGTCGTCTTGAAAGAAATAATCATTTTTAGTCCACTTTTGCCAATTTTTGTTACACATAACACAACTTACTGTACCTTTTGATAGTAATCTGACGGCAATTCACAACTCCAAAGAAATATTTCAATCGAAAACAAACGGTAATATCACGGTCATGCAAACTTTCGCATTTTAAGCCTGTTGCTTGGTATTTGGCAAGGTGGTGCTGCCATCTACTGGTAGTAAACGAAACTAAACGTTGCATCATATGGATAGCCAACAGTCAACATCTCAATCTCGAAAAAAATCGTAATTATGTTTAAAAAAGCACTGAAGTTACTCAGTTTTAAACTTTTATTTCCGGTTGGCGGCACTTTTTCTGAAATAATTCCGCATGACAACAAATTGGTTATTTATTATTTAAACTAGAAAATAATTATTGAAAATATTTTCTTATATATATGGAAAGCATTAAAATACATAAAGAAAATTTTAAAAGCCACCTTAAATGCCATCGATTACAAAAATAGAGTGATGGAAGAAAGGGAGCTTCATTACCTGTGAAAACCTTTGTCAAGCCAACGACACAAAAGAAATCTAAACATAAGTATGGTTCTAAGAAGGTTAATATATTTAAGTGCGAAATTGAACCTATTAGTTCTTTATCTGAAAGTGATGGCGAATCAGAAGTGGAATCGGGAAATGAGTATCACTAAACTAACAACACACTACGCATGAATTCGACAAAGTATACAAAAGCAAAAAAATGGTTGCTTGGTTGTGTTTTGAATGATATCCAGCTGTCGTTTGCAATCGATAGCGGATGCGACGGAATGAAAATTCCTATTTCCTGGTACAAGCGTTATTTTAAAAATTGCACGGTTAAACCATGCAAAATTTTGTATGAAACAGTTTAATGGTGCTTCGGAAGAAGTGTTAAGAATTATTGACTTGAAAGTTAAACTGAGTAATCAAACTGAATATTTAGACACATTATTAGCCAGCTACGAGCGGCCAGCGGTCATGTGAAAAGACTGCATAAGTATGTTTAAAACTGACATGCCGCAATTTTATTCACTGCAGAATTATTGGATTGAAAACTGTGATAAGGCTAAAATTGACTATTGTTAACACTAAAGAAATAGAGGCGAATATCCTGAACTTTTTATAGCTTGGCCTGGGAAAGTTCAAGGACTACAAGCTAAAATTCACCTTAAAAAAGACACAAAACATATCTATCGCAAGGTTTCACCCAGAACCGCTAGCTTTAAAAGACAAAAAGGAAAATTGGAAATAAGCCATCAGTGAATATTATGCACTATAAAATAAAGTAGTTCAGTAAGTCACCTTTATGCACTTATGTTTTGTCGGAATGGCATGACTCGGATTTGAACCAACTTCCCAGTTCGCCCCCAGATCAATTGCATTGTGCCTAGGGGGTGAACTTTGTAGCCAGTTCTAATCCGGGCCATGCCACTATGACGAAACGTAAGTACATAAAGGTGGCTTACTGAACTACGTTATTTGTAGTGTATAATTTTCGCTGATGGTTTATTTCCAGTTTTCCTTAATATTATTTACAGTGAATTGTGTTTAATTAATTAAAAGACAAAGGTAATGACAAAATTAAATGCCTTGTATCCATAGGAATTCTTGAACCAGTCGCAACAAGTGAGTGGATAACACCAATCGTTGTTGTTCACAAACCAAACAGACAAATTTTGGTTATTGGCAAGTACAACACAACTGTAAACCCACAGTTGGAAGTGGAACATTATCCGGTTCAAACTTCTGCTGAGTTGTTCAGTGAGCTAGCAGGTTGTGATACTTTCAGCTTAATCGCTCTTAAAGACACCTTTCTTCAAATTGAGTTTGATAAAAGTGTGCAGGATGTTCTAACCATAAACACTCTCTTAGGTTTATTTAGGTTGTTAAGGGTTCTACTGGGATTGGCCAGCACCCCAGGGACACTCAAGCACTCCAGCACCTTAGAGCCGGCATCCCAAAGTGCCGACATTTCTATAACGATATTCTAGTTAGGGGCAGAGGCAGGATCATGATGATGAACTGTACAAATTATTAACTGCCTTGCAAAACTCAGGGTTGCGACTTGGGATCGATAAGTGAAAGGCGGGAATGCACTCATTAATGGAGGTAGTTGAAGCCATTGTTAGTGCGGCAAACCCTAGCAACATTCTGGAACAGCAATGCTTTTTTGGATTTATGAATCACTATTTTAATAAATATCTGCGAAATGTTTGTCAATAAAATAAAGACACGCTACCTGAAGGTCCCAAGCAAAACTGGGAATGGCTTTTAAAACCAAATGAATGAGTCATGCAGATTTTCCTGTGCCGCTGGACAGTTACATGTTTTTGATAATGATTGACGCATATTCAAAGTATCCTTTTGTTAAAATTATGAAGGTCATAACGTCTAAGAAAGTAATTGAAGTTTTTGAAGATTTTATGACTGATTTTGAGCTAATTTCATCTTTATTTACGGATAACGGTCCTCAATAGCCGAGCCGTGAATTGAAACATTTTTTATTTTAAAAGGCGTTTGTCACATAACAGGTCCAGCTTATGAATGAATGAAATCTTGACAAAAGAGCCTATAAAGCTGAAAGGACGGAGGTTTTTTTTTGTGAAACAAGCAGTGAATAATTATTTAACATCTGGCCGAATCACCCCAAATGCTAATACGTTGCGAATGTTCAGTAAGCTTTTCCCTTGTCGTAAAATGAAGAGAAAGTTAGACTTACTGTTACCAAATCCTAATAAGATTATCCATAGGAAACAGCATAACCAAATCAAGAGATCACTGCATAAAACGCCACATAAGTTAAATGAGGAGTCATTAGTGTACGCACGCAACTACTAACCGTCCATTGGATGCAAATGATTACCAGCTAAAGTCTCAAAAGATCTCGGGTTTTAACAGTTTGAAGTTCACGCAGACGAAGGCATGACGCTTAGAAGGCATTCTCAGCAGTTGCGGCTAAGAGACGTGAATGAATAACCTGATGCACCTAAACCAATTAAATCTACTAAACGTAGATCAGGTGTTGCTTTACCAGAAATTACCAATCACCAACCAGTTGACTTTGGTAGTGCAACAAGCAAGCAGATTGAGCTACCCAATCAAAACGACCTAACACATACTAAAGGTGAAGCGTTTCTGGAACGTCATCAGAAACCACGTCACTAAAAACCAGCGCTAAGCACAGCCGGAATTCTGATGAAACAGACGTCATAGTTCCGTCAATAAGAAACGAAGCACTTGTTGCAAACAAACAAAATAAACGGACAAGGCCTGCTCCTGGCTGGCAGTCGGTTATACCAGAAAGCCATTGAAAAGAAATCGAATAAAACCCGACCAAATTAACTAGTAAACAAAATAACTTTTAAAAATAATTTTTTTTTTTCATTACAGCAACAATATTTTTTTCCTCTCCCTGACACTTCCCCCAATTTAATTTCAAATTATTTATTAACTTGTTATGATGCGTAAGTTGACTGTTTGTTCTGTCCACTTTGCTGATGAACCGATTGAAGGCACGTTTTAAAATTGTTCCGTGTCGGAAACAGGTATATGTGTATCCAATTAAGAGCACGTTCTTAATTTGTGCCGAGGTGGCAATGTCTGTCCATTCTTGCAGGTGTGCTCGATAGAGAGAACGAGTTTAAGTGAAATTAATATTTTGTGTTAATCTATGTTTTTTTTTATTCATTTCTGCTAGGAGCAGAATAAAGGAAGTTGACAAATTACAAATCAGATTACAGCAAATGTTATAAAAAAGTCACAAAAAAGCATCAATAAAAATCAACAAGGATTCATTTATTATTTTAAGGACTGTAGTGAATGCTTAAGGTCTGACTGCTTCATGGATGCATCAAATCCAGAAACTTAAATACAATAACCAATCACATGTAGTTATTGATCATCTGTCGACCTATTTCTGTATAAATAGCGAAGATGATTAATGACGTCACTTCGCTAACCATTACTCTTATGATAATATTCATTGTGCAGACTATATGTAATGGGCTACTAGTCCCATTATACTAGTTTTAACTGAACACAACCAGTGTTTCATTATTCGTATATTCCAGTAGTAAGTTTTGGGCACTTCTAATTGGGGAGGCCTTAAGATGTGTATAATTTCTGTGAAAAGTGGGCCCCATTCTTTGACTGAGTGCTGCTGGAGGTAGCACTACCAGATGTGCATTACAGAAAAGAAAAAGTTTCGGGAGTAGCAGAATGGTTCCAAATAATGCGATAAATTTACAGGTTTGTGCAAGTGGGACTCTGGCTGGATTCAAAAGCCATGGTAACAACATCATTGGCTTCATTCAAAACACTCGCAGAATTTACTTGTTCCAGATTTTCTAACCCTTTCCCACTGCGTTCCTTAATTACACAAACTCCAGTTTCAGTAATTTGAGAAAAGTTCCCACATTGCCGTCTTGTTTTGGGGTTAAATTTATGAATTACGTAATAATGGAGGGGGAAAGAAGCAACTGACAACGATTGATGGCGTGTAGGGGATAGAAAATTGTCATTTTGGCGTCGTTCCTGGCGTCATACTTGAACACTGTCTTGCATGTTTTCAAGCCGTACCATTAGACCATTCGATTTTTAAACCTTTACGTCTATATTTTGTATGCTTCCATTTTTTGTAATATGTATTTTAGCTAAGTTAACGCAACTCAAAATGCTCACGAGTTTCGATTAGAAAATAGGCTTTAAAATGTAGTATTTACTACGCAAATATTTAATACAATATTTTCTTTTGTTAGATTGTACACATTGCAAACCTAACACACTGATTACTTTGGCCCATCTGAATGATGCCTGCTGATTATCTAAAAGTTCGTCTTCGCCGAATGGTGCAAGCAAAACTGCAAGAAGAAAAAGATAAGACACGTTCAGATTTTCTGCTTCAACGTCAACATGTTTTCTTCAGAGGAATGTGGATCTTTGTTCTCTCTTTTTGTATTGTAGTTTTTCTGTACCAAACGCATGATAGAATAGCTTTCTACAGATCGATGCCAATCACCACTGACGTTTTTATTAGAAAGAAAGAAGAACAGAAGTTGCCAGCAATTACAATTTGCTATCAGGAAACGGAAGCTGTCTTTAAGATATACGATTTTTACAACAAAAGCGGATGTCACTCAAACGTTGTAGAAGAACTAATGTATATGAAAAAAAATTATTCAATTCCGACAATTTATGAAGTAGTGAACTCATCAAGCGCAGTCATATATGCAGTTGAAATAAGTGTAAGTAGATTTCATTAATACAAAAGCAATGCAATCACATAAGGCAAGCTAATGTTATAGTTGTTATATATTGGTGATGTCTGGTAACATGGTGTCATGCTAAACTGTGGCATTTTTAAAAGGTTTTGATACTGAAATTTCTTTCTGTTTTAAGTTCGTTTTGGTTTGGGACAAGACATGGAACGAGGTGCCACTTAGCCATACTGTACCAGCCATGATGTTTTTTTTTCGAAAACTATGCAGTTGGGTTGCGGGGTTATTTAGCTCTCTAAATGGATCTTATAAACGACCTGGCCAATGGTCAGTGACGTAATTCGACTTAACAACATAACAATAAATAGAGTGAGTTTCGTCTGGTCATCATGGATAACGATTGCGTCACTTAGATGAAGCAAAACGATTCCATATCTTACCTTCGCCATGCTTGCTCCATTTTAGATACAGTGTCGTGTTGGCCTGCCCAGGAATCATGGATTACCAGGAGATCCTGACCCGTTTTTGCCGTAAGGGAATTTTTTTAATGCAAAAAAAGCGCAGAAATGCCTACAATTCACGCACAATGCGTACTAACCAGTTTTTAAATAGAAAAAATCATCAGAATCTGAAACAAAAAGGGCCGCCATATTCATTCCCAGGAAGTTCTAATTCTTCCCAATGCGATAGTGCTTAGAATATAACCATGGAATCCTTAGTGATCCTAATAACGATTTTAAAACTCATCATCTTTTGTACGTACTGTTTACATTTTAGCAATTTGCTGCTTTCTGAATTTACCATCTGCTTAGATTTATTCTTCTCGAACAGTTCCTCAATATAGCTGGTGTTTATGGTTATTTTGGGAGCTTTTTTCTTGGTTTACTTATTTTTATTAAATTATTTTTACCAAAAGGAAGGTTATTTTCTAGAGGTATTGTGTACTTTCTGGCTGGCTCATGAGACCTACAGTTTATTACAATTACTCCGATTCTAATGTAGTCAGTATGTAGTCTCTATACTCCCACTTAGCTAAGGAAATCACACTGCAGCAGTGGCTAGTTAGTATCGAGTTTGGTACACTATTTATGAAACTATGATTTCAGCATTTGACAAAACGACCAGCCTAATATTTCATGTCTTCCTGGCTTGTCTTCTGTTTCAAGTAGCAGTGGTTCAAGTTGCAAATTAATGATTATTTCACCCATTTACATTAAAAAAATAATTATGTTAATAGTAGATGCACCCGTAAGCAAATATGCTAGTCCATGCTTATTTTTCAATGATTGTGTCAGCAAGTGAGCTGATCCAACTTTTATTAATTGTGATATTAGCTAGTACATTGCTATGAATATATTTAGGTCTTAACTGTACTAGCAACTTAGTCCAAAATTAAACTCGTCTTTTGAATAATTCTACGTTAATAAAAATAATTGTTATATGAAATGCATAATACAAACATCCATTTACTCTTTCTTGTGTTATTTTTTAACATAACATAAAAGACCTACTTGGTCAATGTAGCCTCAGGAGGCCGGAAACGACGTCAAGAACTACAACTTGTCAAACTGTACTTTCACCCATTAACAGAAGTACAGACAATCAGAGAATCAGGGAGCACATTCTATTCACTGACTATACAGTTGGTCAAGTAGTAACTTCTCAACAGTAACCAATATAGCGTGGTCAAGATGCAACTTGAAATTATGACCTCTAGTGCCTTTTAGTCTCTGTTTATAATTGAAGATAAGTGAAATGCAAAGCACAAAGGACTTAAAGACTTCGAGTAAGTCACCCCTGTCCCTACGACAGGACAAGGACGAAAGTGCAAAATCACAAATCCTTTCATCATTACGAAGGCCTCCTAAGAATGGAATCAGACTAGTAGCACTGTGTTCGACTTCCTCAAGCATTTTTATGTCTTTCTCAAAGTAGGGACACCAGGCGTGGACACAATACTCCAAATGGGAGCAAATATGGGTGGTAATAAAGGTTTTCGAGGAGTTTTTGGTAAGATATCTGAATCCACGCATGCTTCTACCCAGCACGCATTTTTCACGCTTGGCCGCAGCAGCACACTAGTCACTAACCTTGAGGTCACTTGAGATAACACCTTAGCACTTTGTGGAAGTGTGCACATTCAGTGGCTTATCATCAAACAGATAACTGAAGTGGTGATTTCCGTTACCCAGTTGAACGACGATGCACATATTTACGTTGATATTTAGGCCATTTCTTTTAGACCAATCCAGAATGTACTGTTCCAAGATGCCCACTGACTGGCACAAATCCCACAACAACATATGAAAACAAGCAACTTAAATTTTCAGTCCTAATCTGCGGGCCTTGTTCACCTAAAACGTAATACAAACAAAGATGAGTGTGATGTTACAACATTAAAAAAACTTAAACTTAAACATACATACAAAAATTTGAAGACGAAGTTACGATGAGGATTCAGAATGCACAAAACTGTTAAAAACACTGACGTCAGCAGGTAGAAAACTTCGGAATTACTTTGTGAGAGCAGAGAAGATACTGTTCCAAGATGCCCACTGACTGAAAATTTTATGACTGAAAATTTAAACTGCTTGTTTTCATTTGTTGTTGTGGGATTTGTGCCAGTCAGTGGGCATCTTGGAACAGTATCTTCTCTGCTCTCGCAAAGTAATTCCGAAGCAATCCAGAATATTATTGAGATCGCATTGCAGAATAACTTGGTCAGCCCTTTTCAAAACTCCATGGTAGATCTTCGTGTCATCCTCATATAAGTTTCAAAAACTGGTAACACAGTCAAGAAGATCATTGACGAACATAAGAACAAAAGGTGACCCAGCACTGTTCCTTGGGGGACACAGTCTAGTTACCCTGGCATACTCGGAAGTAGGCCCCTTGATATGTACACATTGTGTTCTATCGGTGAGGAAGCTCCTGATTGGTCAAACAGCCTGTTATGGATGCTGTTTCAGCTAACAGACAAAACACAGTTTGGAACCATAGCTAATTTCTTGGCCAAGTCCAGAAACACCACATCGTACTGGACCTTGTTGTCAACTAACCAAATCCAGGTGTCAAGAAAATCCAACAAATTTGGAGGCCATGGTAGAACGCTTGCTGCTTTTCAGTAATCAGTTTGTTGTCCTTAAGGAATTCGGTAATGTGGACCAGGATAATCTTTTCGAAAATCTTGAAATCTGGGAAATCAAACTAATTGGTCTATAGTTGGCAAAAAACTGGTCTCCCGGTTTACACATTGACTTGATGAAGGTCTTGTGCTAGTGGCCAGGAAAATAGGACTTTTTCTAAAATAATTTTGATTGGAGTGGTCAGAGATTCAGCACAAAAAAAGAAGAACTAATGTAATCGGGTTCAGATGATTTGTGGGCAGTAGTTTTATTTAAGAGTTTGCAGATCGTAGTAACTTCAAACGATGGGTCAGTCATAGCAAAACTTAACTCCTTGTTGCAAGGCACACAGTGACCAGATTTTGTGATAAGATACCCAAAATGGTTATAAGTTCTTCAGTAATTTCTTTGCAGTCCGTAGAATACTGCCCATTATGCAGTCTACCACCACGTTTGTTGGTATGTGAGTAAAAAACCTTGGGATTGTATTTAGACTAATAGGAAATTTTTCTTCGTACTTAGTGCGGGCATCGAAGAGACAGTTTTATTGACATCATCAGGAATCCATTTGCAGCCTATCCAATTCTTATTGGTGGGGTAACGATGTTAGTATCCCATTTTCTCTTGTTTTTCTCTGTTTTTTGGTCGTTTAGTTTGCTTGTTTAACCCACTGATTTAAATTTGGAGTTGAATGGAGGTGGGCACAAAATTAAGTTCAATGTTGTGGATAAAGTCCCAGAAAATACACTAGGTCTCTTTACATTCCAGGTCACCAATTTCTTCGACCCTGTCATCCACTTGAAAATGCCATTAAGAAGTTCAAAGTCATCCTTAAAAAATAATGCAGACTGTGGAAATCAAAAGTTGCATCCTGTTTGGTCGTGTCAGTAGCCCACCCAATCACTTCAGAACCACCAAGGAGACTGTCGTAAAATAACGAGTCGACAGCAACAAAAGAAGTTGAAAAAACAATGCAGAAACTGGTCAGTAGGCAGAACCCTGACCAGCAGCAGAGTTCAATTTCATCACACTCGGGTAGTTGAATTCACCACAAACAACAACTCGCCCTCCAGCCTGTTCCGGTCGAGTCCTCAGCATATCAAGAAAGAAGTCATGTGAACCACTGGGCAAAGGTTCATAGGAGCTCTGTACGAAGAGGCAATGGTAACGTCGCCACTGTCGGTCACTATGGTATTGCAAACACATTCCCAATCGAAGAAAGGGGCAGACATTACGAGTTACCAAGCATGGGTTCAGTAATCTGTCAATATCAATAAGGGCAGTTCCCCTGCTTCTGCCAATACGATCAGCATGGTAGCATTCAAAGGTGTCTGGCAGTAGCCAGTGGTCTTCTAGCATGAGGTGGGTTTCAGTAATACAAACAACTGCTGGTTCAGGTTTAGTAACAATTGCATGAAGTTCTTCAAATTTGTCCCAGATGCCTTCAATGGTACTCAAAGCGAAAGTTATGAAGGGGTTGCTAATCTCCTGGATCTGGTCACCCTTCCTGCGGTGGGCTCAGTACTGTTGTCATGACTAGAACTCTCACTACTAACAGGTTCTGGCATATTACTGGATGTGTGATCAACGGAGTCACCCACTACTTGGTCTTTTAGTTCCAACAACCTGGTCACCCTTGTCATCAGCTTCTTGCAGTCTCCAGCTGGGAAGCTCCATGGCAATAAGCTGTGAATCTTCAGGAAGTGTGTTGAATGACCATGTTCTTCACTATCATTTGAATGGCATGGGTGTTAACTTTATCGGCCTGTTTTACAGTCCTGCTGTGGAAAGGTATATTAAGTGTACCTCTAGACCGGATACTGACGTCTATGACATAAGTTCCAAGTTTGCAGGCAGCACTACGAAAGAATGACCAATACCAGTTGAATATAGTCATCAGTTTAGTTCAGTTTAGTCTTCAAACTTGACGGGTCCAAACATTTGTTGAACCATCTGCATTGTCAATAGCAGTGGTATCCAGTGCAGAGATATTGTCTAAAATCTTCTGGGTAACCACATCTTTGTGCTTTATAGGTTAATGGGACATGATTCTCGTGATAGTTGACGAACCAGTACCAGTGATGGTCCAGTTTTGTGTCTTAATTTCTGTCTTCTGCTATGGTTGTGATCATGCTTTCCTACAATCCAAAAATTTAACACTAATTGATTCACATATTTAGGTATTATTGTTGCGACAGGTTTCGTCGTTGTTCATCGTTGTCGCAGAATTCCTTTTGTCGGTGATGTAACTGCAGACTCGCATGTTTTGATTCTGATGAGAGCCCATTATTCGAATATCTATGGTGCGAGAATCACTGTTCAAAATCCATGCTAGAACCAAGTAGCTGTGGGATATATATGTGTGTGTATATATATATATATATCATATTTATTATGTAGCATTTTTTTATTTCTGATATTGCGTTTGAAACAGTGTTTCTCGTTGCCAACTGCTTTGCTCTGTGAATATTATATTATTACTAGAGGAAGTCCATGCTACGGATGGCCGGTCTTAATTGCACCATTTGCAAATCTGGTACGGCTTGGTTGGTCATGTGCATGTCATGTTTTACCGAACTAGGTTTCTTCAATCCAATTTTTGCGCACACTGGCAAATTCTGCACTTAAAACGCGTGTCTGTATTCGCTTGGTTTTTCAAGAAGTGGTTTTGTTAGCGCAATGCTGTAACCAACTGCCACACAAGGGGAAATGAATACCAATTAAAGAAGATTAAAATCCCGGGAAATAAAGGCCAAAAAGGCCGGATGGGAACAAAAGCTACCGAAAACGTATATCTAACAGCAACGTAAAAACTTAAAACCCCAAGAAGTCGGTACCCCCAAGAAGTCTGGACGACGACAAAATCCTGCACAAAGTACTGCACGAACAACGGCACGTTGTGTTAACTAATGAAAACAACAAACGAACCATACAACAGAACAACTTACACAATACACAACCGTTCCTTCTCTGCAGATTCTGCTATTTTCAAAATCGTCTTGTTATCCAACGTTTTTTTTTCTCTGTAGTAATTAGTGCATTTTCAGCAGATGTCTTGTCAGCGCCATTTTCCCAGAATTCGATAGCAACCAAAAAACAATTAATGAGATTGTTAGATTCTTAATTCTTCTTACTAGTGTGGCCTTTCAGTTCCAGAGATCTTATTGCTCCAATGATAAACCTCGTTCTCCACATTGATTGCTTCATCAATCCAATGTTGCTTCGCTCACTAAATCAGCGAATGTAGGCACGACACAGCCCTTTTCTGGACTCGGTCTCCAAGCACTGTCATTTAAATATTTCTGTGAGAAGTAAATAATACGCTTTTGTAGAACAAAGTTGGAGCATTTAGCCCGGCTGCTTTGGCATTTTTCTTTTCTGGGAGAGGAAAAAAGTAAATCGGCGGCATAACAATGCCTCATTATTTTTTTTTTCACCTACAGATATCTTATTGTTGTCGACCACTTTACAAGGTAGCACTGCTGAGCTCTGTATTGAGTGTTGCTGTCCACCTTGAAACAATTCAGCTCAGGTCTGAAAGCCCGCATCTATGAATTACATAAGCTTCATTTCCAGCTGCCAATTAAATTAACAACGCTTACTTTGATTTAAGACTACATGCGTTTAGTTGAAACACGGATTCTTTCAAAGGGTTTTAGCGAGCGTTAACCGTACCCGGTCATCTGCCCGACGAAGCCCTAAGGCCCTCGGATTCTTTCATTTTACCCATTAACAATCAATGGTTTATATGATAGTTTTAAATCCATAGCAAGTGCACCAAGAATTGTTCAGCACTGTAGCAAAGACATAACACCTGCACGAAGAATGAAAAGTGATTAAAGTGTTTGTTAAATTCTTACTGTTGTCGCTCTTTCTTTTCTTCCGTCACCCAGATTTATTGTGCAGACTAGCTGTGACCGTGCGCGTGCTCGCAATCCCCCACCCCCGCCTCCCTCCAGGTATTTGGTCTTTGGTTTTAAATTTATCAAACCGAAGACCGAACAGGTGAATGGCACCCACATATGCCCTCTGCCCCACAATTACTTTAACCCCCAATCCCCACAGTCCTGCCCCCTCCCGGATTCGCATACGTGTCCCCCCTTACACGCTTGCCCGCCTCCCCTCCCCGAAAACGTCGCCCCGAAAACGTCGCCCCGTGACATTCTCCTTTTAGTGCAGCTGCGGAAAAGTCGCTGGCGTGTGTTTGACTGAAAGCTAAAAGAAAACCTACCATTGAGAAATCCAGCATTCAGTAAGCAAGTAATCCCATGTTTAAGTTTATCTTTGAAACAATTCAGTTCGGCAGCGCACATTTACCGCCACACACACACTTGCCCTGGCACCTTCTCCCGCACCCCCGAAAATGCCGCCCCGTTACATTTCCCCTTTGGTGCAGCCCCGGAAAAGTCGCATGTGTATGTTTGACTGAAGGCTAAAAAAAGCCCTGAGAAATCCAGCATTCAGTAAGCAAGTAACTCTATGCTTAAGTTAATCCTTTGAAACAATTCACCTCGATACCGTGCGTGGCGACACTGTTGCAAGCAATGATTGTTGCCACCAACTTAAAAACAATTCAACTCCTTTTTGGAAATGAACATTTAGGAAATAAATGCGCCTTTCCATCGTATCAGGTTGCCAATTTCGAGGCTCATTGGGGGGCCTCGAAATTAAGAACCAATCGTGGTTTGGTTTAAAGTTGTCTGGTTTAGTAGACATGGGTTTTTTTTTTTTTAGCTCAAACGCTGACAAGGGCACAGTCCACGCGACTAAAACTTTGTTGGCAGCTTCGGTACCACAACAATACCAAAACACAAACCCCAAAACGGTGCGACAGGTCTGGTAAGTGGCACCATCTCTTCGAAGACTTTGGAAAAAGTGTTATAATCCCACTTTTTGGTCCAAGGCCATCTATAGACGGCGACATGGCGGTTTGGTAAGTGGCGCCATCTGTTCGAAGACGTTGGAAAAGTATCCCAGCCCGAATTTGAAGGCGAATCCCGTCAACAGATGGCACTACAGGGTGGGGTACATGACTGTACGACGGAATGGCGTGGCCGGTGACTTGGCCGCCTGCTCCGTATTATGTAGATAGGTGGAAAATATTGAGTTGGAAGAATTCCTGTGGTAAAGAATATTAATCTTACAAAACTGTAATCCACTTTAATACATAATAATTGTTGTGTACAAAATTTACTGATATATTATTAAAGTGGAAAATGTTATCTGAATACTGCACTGATTTTGATTACATTTCCTTGACCATTACATAAAATTTAACCATTACACATGTGCATATTGCAGCAAACCACAGAAGATTTGTCAATCACCACTACTCCTCTGCTGTATGGATACTGTTCGACATTTAAGAGCCGTAAGTCGCTTATTGTAATTAGTTAGTCCAACATAGCTCATACAAATACCTTATACTACATCTTTGGGTTGTGTGTTCATGGTTGATACATAATGGCGGGGAAAACGAAATTAACTGATAATGCTATTTACCAACATGTTCACTGGAAACGATTTTTGAGTTAATATTTCAGAATAAAATGGGAATGTAATAATGAGTCATTCATTAATTTAGAGATAAATAATCATGTTAGGTTCAAGAGGTTTTGTAAACAATTGGCATCGCTCTGTACAGGCAGATGTACATACGTATATGGTCTGCGTTCACATCCGAAATAAAAATTTTTGCTTAGAAATACTATGACTGCCAGTCACAGTCAAATTAACAATTACATCGACAACTACTGTACCAATGAGAGACACGTCTCGTGAACAATACGAGACGGTGTGTGATGGTACCTGCTTATATGTTGCTGCGAATAATTTGTGGATTTATATGGGGAGAAAACAAGGTCCCATGTACAGGCAGTTGAATTTGGGAAATCAAAATCTCAGCTCCATTCTTTGTTTTTAACCGTTAAGATGTAAGTTAGCCAGGTTAATTTCCTGTTGAAATCAATAATTCCATCGTATATGCCTTTTATGAAGGCCAGAATGAAGGGTTCGATTGGCTTGAAAGAAGCGTGTTGCCATCCTATCCATGGATCCTATCTGAAATTTGCTCTCTGAGAATGTTATCTCATTAACTTGACGATAGTTGAAGTTTCCATACATTTATGAATCCCTATTTAAAAACAACTCTAGATTGCTTTGTATTTAAAACATTTTTTTAAATGGAGTACTGCTTAAAATTGTGGTCATTTTCTGTAGTGGAACAGTTCAATTTAGTTCAATTTGGCAAGCAACCCTATAATATAGGAAGTATGAGTTGTGGGATGCTATACGTTTCCACTCTTAATGCCTTTGGAACTATACCCATTATTACAATGATATAGATGCTAGAAGTCGGAATTATGGTTACAACGAGTGCTTTAGTTAATTTAGTCAGGACCATGACTGGGTAGTAGTCTACAACTTTTTCAAAATTAGGATCTAAAAAGAAAGCAAGCACAGAATAATATGGCTCCGTAAAACAGTCTTTACAACTAGAATGACCCGTGTTACAAGTTATTTTCCTATGAGTCATGAAATTGCATTTGTTAACTGTGAATTGGCAACAACTGCATAATACACGTCGCAAGTTTCGTTATTGTTTTGATACCAAAGTTAAACAACAGGTCGGCCAAAAGCTTTAGTTATCATTTATTCCTTACACCTTTATTCAGTCGAATCAATATTATGAACTGGATAATGAAGACAAAGAATAGTGATTTTACTGGAAGTGTTTAAAGTGGGATACATGGAAGCTAAATTAGGAGAAACAACAATTTAATTCGGCTAGGCTGAACTCTATTCGTTACATCCTAAGTCTGAGTTCAGCTGAACTAAACATATCC
The DNA here is from genome assembly GCA_023313725.1 of Lithobius niger. Classification (NCBI taxonomy): domain Eukaryota; kingdom Metazoa; phylum Arthropoda; class Chilopoda; order Lithobiomorpha; family Lithobiidae; genus Lithobius; species Lithobius niger. The sequence goes on along the minus strand of JAHWFP010150953.1, from coordinate 12,766 downwards.
CAAAATAACAGCTAGTCTTGAGCAAAAATACCAGCATTACATATTTAGCTCAGAAGCGAGGAGCAAGTGTAACACTTGAATTGAGAACGCAAAATATTTTCTAATTTCATAGGACAAGGGTTGGGTGCCCCACAGGTTAGGGGTATATGTCCAAGTAATACGTAAATTGGTCAACGATCCCGGCTGTTTGACACGAATTATTCCCGAACTATAGCACCGGAAGTTCACGCAACCGAATTCCTAGTTTTTCTCTCGACCATAATTGTGTGGGCTGGTTTTATACTCGAACTCGGAGTATATATAGGGCTGACCCCCTAACCAAGCTTGGCCACCAGCCAATGCTAACATTGGCTGGTGGCTTCTGCCTATTTACTGAATGCAGGCGTGGACTGCAGCTCTGCAGGTATTCAGCTGATGTGTAACTGGTGGCTTCATACCTTTGGATGGACAAGACTGAAATTTACTGCTATGTAACTGGCTGCTACAACTCCTCTCCCCTAAGATGTTGGTTAGGAGAGAAACCAATGAACCTCAGAGAAGCACGGTGCAATACCTGGCACCACCTAAATGTTTGACTCCAATTTCCGACACAAGCACAATAATTTATTTCATAATTCTTGAATCTATTTACAACATAATTTCGACTGTGTTTGATAGCAGTATGTGAAACAACAAAAAAATTAGATTTCTACAACACTACGTCTCCCGGCGTACTGTCACGTAGCAGAGTTCGGTTTTTCTTTTACATCCCCCAAAGTTTTTCCTTTGTGCCATACACAGCTCCCGCTCCTCTTCACTTTCCAATAGCTCCATGACCCTTCACCCATGCCTCATCATCCATACTTTGTAGCTGCTGATTCTCCAGACCAATGAGGTGTGCCATTGCCATTTGTTCAGGGTGCAGCAGTGAGATGAGTCTGCAGTCATGTGCCCTTGGGCCACCTTTCTGCTGAGTTAGTGAGGCTTCTATACGAGAGTGACATTCCACCGTTGCTGGGGGACCCGGCGTAGCAAAAGTCAGCCAGCCTTCCTCCAGCTCTTTTTTCCAGTACAATATCACGTAAACCTTCATTGGTTTCGCCCAGAACCCCATGGTCTTGTCTGGTTTCACCCAAAACTTGGCTTCCATGTGGGTCAACCTCTCGACCTCCATAGTCTTCCTGAATGTTTTGGTAGTTGGTGCATGAATATTCGTCTTTTTTCGTGGATCCACACTGTCCGTGGATCCTTCACATTTGTACCATGATGCACCTTCGCATCATAGGTTTGTGCTGGCAACTTAGCAGGGAGTTGTCTGCTTTCATCCGAGTTTGAGAGCAACACAACCGAGATCTTGGTTGGCTGGTGACCAGGTTTCACCTCTGCTGCACTTGCTGCCAAACTTGCTTCTTTCCTGGCTCTTACTCTCAGCCTGCTTCCCCTGTAGCTTGTCCTGCTGCACGTTCCTTTGGCATCTGTCCTCCCGACAATTTAGAACAAGAAAAATTAGGAAAAAATAGCATCAATAAACTAACGACCAAAACAAACGAAAATTGCATGGTCTGAGGTATCAGCTCTGCTGCAACATGTCGACATACAATATCTGCGAATTGGACAAAACAAATCTCAAGAAATTAACTGAGATTTCTCTTACAATGCTGGAATCAATAGCTTCTAGCATGATGCAATGGATTTTAAGAAGTAAGGATACTTCAGATTAGAACGTCAATATCTGTGGTAAAAACCACAGTATTCAAACTTATAAAGAAAATAGAAATAATAGTGATTAGACAATAGGAAAACGAAAAATGAATCCAACAACCACAGACAGCAAGTTTCCTTGCAAAACTTGATACTTTAACTAAATCAAAATAAACAATTACTTTTGTACTAAAAATTTTACATTTAAGGATAAATGAAAAAAAGAGGGACCATGGCTGGGAAATGCAAGTCACAGAAGTCAATATTTTAGAAAATGTTCCGTAATTTGCAATTCCTACTACCACCAATCTTTTTTTATGGTCTGCACATAGTACCTGAATACACAACCAAACTGAGGTATTATTTTAGTACTCTCAAATAACTATGTAGCTTCTTTACGTTTTAGGTTCACTAAGACCTATTTTGAGCACAAGTGGACGATTTGAAATGCTATTCAATCTGTATCCAAACCGTTCGTGCAGTAGAAGATCAGTTAGCACAGTAAGTTATACCCTATCCGTCACCTAATGTACCAAAATAGTAGCCTATTTAGTTAGGTATTCTAATGTTCTAATGATGTACATTTCAAATTATAATTTTAATTTGCCTCTTAGAAAAACAGGAATTACTGCTTGATCTACTGCAGACTTATTTAACAATATTGTATTCAAAATTGGAGTGTTGGCAGTGTGACTTCCTCTCAGGAGGCACACCTTTGGATTGTACTTCTACGGAATTTTCAAACAGCGAATTGAACACGTTATTAAATATATCCCAATATCTAACCTCTTGTTGGTGATATTTTAGCCAGAAAAAGGAAAGGGGCATGACGAAACTTTTGGAGTGCTGCAAGCATCCCTGGACAGAGGCATAAAGGTCAAAAAGTCAAAATGCAAGCTTAATCAAACCAGTGCAAAATATTTGAGTTTCCAACTGGACAAATACGGAATTTCGAATTAGCCGGGAAGTTCTATTTTAACTCTGCTAAATAGACAGTTCACGCCAAAAGTCATGTGGGAATGGACAGGTGATTGCTACGAGGCTGTTGCAAAGGCTAGGGAAGCTATTCCTGAGGCAAATGTTCTCATTCACTATGATGCTTCTTTGTCATAAAACTTGTTTGTAATGCATCGCCGGTCGGTATCGGTTCTTGTTTGACACACACCCAGTAAATTGGAGAATATCGGCCTATAGCGTTTATCTTGAGGGCCTTAAGTAAGGAAGAAATTGGGTACGCCCAATTTGATCGAGATGCACTCGCGGTAGTATTTGGGGTGAAAAGATTCCACCAAAAACTATTTGTATGGAAGGTGTTTCTTTTACAAACAGACCAGAAAGCTTTGCTCTGGATATTTGGAAGCAACGTATCCATCCCAGCTATGGTGGCCGCCAGAGTTCAACAGTAACACTGTATTTAAATGGATATGACTTTTAGCTAGAACATATTCTGGGAAAGACAATTTAACGGCAGACTATTTGTCACGAATGCCAAGACCGTAAATACCACATTCCAAACAAGCACCGGACTGGAAGGTCATGTATTTAAAAACTGTAAATTCATTACCTATTTTATCTTATCACCGAGGTGTCAGTTAAGATTGAGTGATCACAGTTGGGACGGAAAACTTGGTGGCAGCCATTTTGGCTCTGATATCACCACTTCGTATGGAGAAAACTTATTGGGTATCTTTACCTGCATGGGGTTTTTGTATGATATCATCCCTTCTAGTTTTCTGGTTTTTACGTTAGTGTATGTACTGTTGTGAGCTCCTTACGAAAATATAATTGCCAATCATTTCTTGAACAGCCTAAGAAAATTGTCACTTTGGTATAATTAATGGTCGCTGATTAATTATATTTCCTATAATGTCCACGTTTTATTACAATTGATTGTAAAGCAGAAACAAGGGAGCACGATTAGTTAGTTTACTTTAGTTTTGTCTGTTTAGATTTTTTTAAGATTTTTATTCAAGAAGCGGTAACCCTTCACGGAGTTTGTTCCCCATAAACAGTTTAGTAGACAATGAGATGGTTTATTTATTTTAGATAGGTTACAATTACAATGTAACATTTCGATTTAATTGTGAACGGAACCAATTAGTTAACCAAGGCTACATTGTTACTTGGATATGAAGGACAATTATTTTAATAACAGATGGTGTGTTCCCAACGTTCACGAAAATAGCATTACAAATTTATTACAATCTTTGGAGTAAAAAACTCCCGAAATATCAAACAATAATTGGCACCTATTGGAGCCAAATGTGAACTGAATGTTTAATTTCGAATATATCGATCGTGTAAATTATTTTATCTGAGTGGAATTAGCTGTAATAAGTAGTAGTAGTAGCAGTAGTAGCAGTAGTAGTAGTATTAGTAGAAAATCAACGATGTTGAGGTATCTTTTTCGTATTGAAACCCTTTATGCGTCTGAAACAGGACATTCTGTTGTCTACTCGAAAAAACCCATCGTGGTATACAATTACCAAAGCTTTTTGTCACATTAATATTTAGTGCTTAATACCAGGAAAGACGGTTCAATGTCTTCGGTAAAAGAAGCAGTAGCTAGCCTTCGTTCAAACACTGATATGTCCTGATTTTAACAACAACAATCAGACGCCATGGACAACCAATAAACTGAAGTTGATGGGTGAAGCACTGGTGTGTTTCTAGAAATAAGATTGAAATGAGACTGAAACCAGCTGGTCCGATGAGTGTTTTATTCAAATATTAAAAACAATTTTAAGGTTTCTAACTGATGTTACGAGTATTGTTGTTACTGAAAATAACTATTATAATATAGTTGTGGGGGGAGGGGCTACATGGCTTGTAAATTTTAATGCATCATGAGTTATTAATGTTGAGCTCCCTCATAATTTAGTGCTGGTGACTGGAGTGTCACTGGTGTGCTTTCATCTAAGGAGGCACACCTCTGGATAGTACTTCCTTACCACCAGGCCTATTCCCTTGTAATACCACTTAACACAGGTTTTATGCACACCCACTAAGGGTGCAATAAGATGCCATTAAAGCCTATATAAGTGCACTTTGTCATCAGGCAATCACAGTCCCTTAAACCATTAAACCACTGTCTCCAACTTCCACACCCATGCACGTATGCTCGATGCTCCAAAATACACCATCATTGAATTAAATGAGTCACCTTGATCCTTCAGAAAAACCCTAGGCCATATTATCAACGCAGCTTCTATAAAAAACTTTAAAACATTCTAAAAAAAGAGGAGTAACAACATAGGTAGTCCAAAAATTCGAACAATTTTCTGTAGGATGAAATACTTAATTTTTTTTTATTTTCATTTAGCAAACGTGAACTCAAAAAGTCATTTCACTACGAATGCATGTATTGTTGTATTACTGTAAATGAACGAAAGCTGCAGTAACAAGCCACCAAACACTGGGGCATATCAAATGGTTGTATTTCCATATTAGTTAAACAATGCAGGCTTCCTCAGACCACACAACTAAAACTGAGCAGCTATTGCCTCATCGAGTACACTTTAAAGGTGGTTGCAGAAGGAACATGAGTTTGGACGCGAAACGAAAGTACTGTATGTTTTAAATAATAATTATTATCACATGGTGGGATTACGAACTGAAAGTATACTCATGACGGCCGTAACTGTTCATTTTTAATTATATTGCCTGAGAGAGTTGCTGCAATACAATGTTAGCATCGAAATATAACCAAGTGATGACATCCTGTGTGTGTGTGTGTGTGTGTTGCTTTTAGTCAAAGGAAAAAATCCTATTGCTTTATTCCAGTCTATAAAGTTAGTCATCCAGCATCGATGCCTTTTTTGCAAAAAAAAGCTTTCTGCTTGATTTCATAATTGTTTCTGAGCTGAAAATATACATCATGATAGGATACTTCATGATGGGGAAACGAAGTTATTTTAGCTGAAAAATCAGAGATAATTCCTTGGTTCATGTGCGTAGTCGTGGAGTATTGTTAGATTCTTACATATTACTACCAATTCCATAGCCACCAACCTTTGTTTATGCCTCTTGAAAAGCAACTAGCTTATTACAATAAAATCAATCTCACTGACTTTTAGTTGTTCTACTCATCATGGTCATTGTTTTTTTTTACTGAGCTAGTCCCTGGTGTTAACATCCTTTTATCCATTTTGTTCTTCATATTGTTCTGCCTCTTCAGATCTTTGTAGCTTTCTACCTTTAAATCAACCATGATTCTAATACTTCTTCTTCCCATTTTCATCGTCTGTTCCATCACACCATCCATGACGGCTTTCATCAACTTTGGCTCAGCAAATACGTCCTGCTAATACCTCTACCTCCTTCTAACAAACCTCTTTCTCCGCTGATTTCTTGTATCCTTTCCTTTTTGCCGTTCCTCATCATCCGTACTTTGGCCCCATCAAGGGCACATTCCATATATGGCATTCTTTGCTAAACATTTTCCTAATTACCAGATCCATTTTTCCACAGAACAATATCTCCTTTCTCTTCAAAGCATGTATTGGCCAACCCGATCTCTTATCTCCTTTTCACTTTGCCAATCATCTGTATTGTTCCTAAATACATGTAATCTTCCAATTGCTGTATCCTCACTCCTTCACATCCACTTCCAAAACTTCATCTGTATTTCGCATTGCTTTAGTCTTTACGTCATTATTTTCAGGCCAACTCTCCTTCACCAGATTTTACAACATTATCTCTAATTCCGTCTCATCATCTCATCAGCCAACGACATCATATCATCTCATGGAATCTAATACGCCCAATGTTCACACCCCTGTGTGACTCCCAGTATTCCTTAATCATTTCATCCTCTACATCAAAACATAAAAAACCTAACAGGTGTGTCTAGTTGCATTATGATGAGTGGAGGTCCATGATTTATACAGGACCGTTGCTTGCAAGGTTGTGGGACGGAATAAGACTGTCCTTTCAAAAAAGGTTAATGTGAAGTACCAGTAAAAACTCGTTTGTTTTAAGTTGCATTTGTTTCGTATGCAACTTTGAATGTGGAATGTTTTCAAAACTTTGCTCTCCGTTAGGTACAGGAAACAACACATGATGACTATAATTTTATCATTACGAAGAACATTTTGTGTGGATAGAGATAGTCCAAGTCAATAGAAAAAGTATGGCATTTGCTCTGTTTTCGTGGCCTATGTCTATGTAGAGAGAGGAGTAAATAATTGAAATTGTCCCTCCTGAAAACCTTCTTTGGCTTGGAAATGGCAATTTGTAACCGATGATTGGACATTTACCAGGGATTTGTGAATATTTTATTCTTGAGAAAATTTAGTTTTGTTTTAAATACAAAACGTATTGTAGTCACTGAAATTTTAATGACTACTGCCATTTCCAAATAAATACGACACATTAAGATTCACATAAAATATTAAATTCTCTTTTGTTTGGAGTTGCCTTTTTTCCTATTTTCTGGTAAATCAGGAATAAGCCAATTCGTTATGTTTTCGTGATGTTGATTGATTTCTTTCAGGTGGTTGTTCACGAACCTGGAGAATACCCAATGAGCCGAAAGTTTCATTCCCATGGAGTTGGAGGACACTACGAAGTTGGGGTAACAATTAGAAAGGTAAGCAAAGTAATCCGTTACAGTTTATAGGAACGAAGATGACGAACAGTTAGTCCAGTAAGCCTAGCTACTAAAAGAACGGCACGGCAATATTGACTCAGGTAATTCCAGGAAAGGGGAAGTCACCAGACACATCCATCAATTGACTTTTCCTTCAGAAATGCTATTCTCCATCCCAGTAATCTCAAGCCGCTGCTTTCTTCCATTTGTTTCTGCCATCCTTGGGTTTTTTAACTTGAATCAGGATATTGGGCAGCAAGCCATGCGCTTCTCCATCACACCCCCATATCTCTGGTGCCAATCGCCATGCTCACCTCAGTGGAAGGCGAGTTTATGAAAGGCTGTACCGTGAACAATCACTTGTGGATATCTGGCGAAATCATCAGCCTTTACAGCCGGATGCTGTTTCAATGACCACCATTGACGCATTTTGCTATCACGTTCAGAGAAGAAGCCGGACCCAGCATTCCGGGTTCCAGTTACTTTGGACTTTGTCTCAGGCTGTGTGGTGCGGATGTTAACCGTCACCATTTGGACTTGAGAGAAAAAGCCACCAAAGTCAGCATTCTAATTTCTGGCTAGTTTGCTTGGATTTAGTCCTTTTGAACGCCCTTCAAAGGACTTAACCTCGTGACAGAAGTGTCGTTAGAACTTTTGCTTTTCCCCTTTTATTCTACGTAAAGTTTTTGTCCTCGCTAATCAAGCCTTAGGACACGTGTGATTCCATTTTACTGATGTACACCCGGGTCAAACTCTCTGCCTTACAGTGTCCTTGGAACGGGTTGCCATGGGAAACGCCGAGGATCTGGCGTAGGGCTACAAGCCATGAGCGCTGGAGCCGCTCACTTCCCGCCTCACAGAATAAGCAAAGAAATGATGATCGTAGTGGTATTTCACTTTCTTCATTGCTGTCAACCACTTACATTACGCCTCTTATGTCTTTTTACTGAGCCAGATTAAAGTCAAGCTCAACTTGGTATTCTTTCCTCACTGGTTCTACCAAGCAGTTCTCTAAGCTGTAGTTTTGCTAGATAATAGATAGGGACATTAGATTTATGACACGCATCGGCCTCAAGTGGCCAAGTACCAGAGATACTTCGAGGGAGGCAGTTGCGAAGGTCATAGCCAAGACAAACCCAACCACGTGCGACATCCAATAGTGAACAGAGTCACCCCTGGGACCTTTTTCCACAATACTTCAAAAACCAGCAGGCAAAGAAGAGTCAACAATAAAATAACCAAAGTAAATGAATCATGCAACTCGCTCATGGAGCGTGGAGTAAATAACTACTATAAAACTACACAACAAACTTATAACCAAAAATACTAGTAATAGTAAAAGCATTTAAATATTGAAAATATCAAAAATAAGTTAGGCTCGTAGAGCCCACGAAACAAGCAAAGCACCAATAGGTTAAAACCACAGCTAATTTAAAATGAAATGTCAAGCCGTGAAATTATTAACCGTTAGGAAAAAATCGTGAACCTCAACCATATGCTTACAGAGGACACCAAATTCCATAACAAAGTTCTCCAAACCTGAAGACAAAATAGAGGTATTAAATCCGCAGGCACTGTGTGTTGCGTAAAAGTACTGTGGGCGGCCACAATCTTAGTCAAAGGGCAATTCCATAAGATGTGTCCCACAACTACACCAGCGTAGTCATAGCTGTAGACGAAATTGGTGAAGGTATGAAGAAAAGTTCCCATGTCCAGTGACGATTTGTACCACCTTTTTAGAAACGAAACGATCAATAAGCCCAACTTCAGTGAAGAAGGCATAAATGCGTCTTCCTGGCAGTTTGCCTGGCAGTTTGCCAGGCAGAAAAAATATCCGAATTGAAAAGTGCTTCTGGATGGTTGCAGGTGGGGAGACATTCGATGAATTGCATCAGGGCTGCTCTTTTGGCGTTGGTATCAGAAATTCGTTTCCAAGGAACGATCAACACCCATCGCAACCAAACGATCAACCTAAAAATGATGGTGTGAAGTAAAAGAATTGCTATGCAGACTTGGAGAGGTTGAGCAGAAGCTCCAATAATCGCACCAAAGGTAGCGTTTGAATCGGAACAAAAATCAATGGCAGATTCAGAAGAACAATTATCCAAACATAACGGAACGCCATGGTCGAGCCTTGCACCTGGGCCTGGAAGACCGTAGAGACAGCCAGGGGATTGAGGCTTAATGGTGCGTCGACAGCTAGGTCATTAGCGCAACCTTAGTCACAGTGCAGTGGTCCGTGTTACCAGTGCACCACACATTAGAGAGTTATCCTACAAACCCCTAATCTAAATCATGTCATACATCTGAACCTCCTGCAAAAATTGAAAACACCTGACAGGAAGAGACAGCCAGGATACGAGCAGTAGAAGTGTAAGAGTATTGACCATCCTGAAGTATCAGGAAAGCTAGGCTGGTGCACACGTCCCTCTTAGAACCATTGATCCAGGTGCACTGAATCACGGATGTCAAAAGTATCAAAAGATAAGTTCCAGCAGAGGGAAGGATGGTCCAAAAGGAAAGGAAACGACACACGTTACAAGATCTCCAAAGTGGATATGGGCACAATGGCGAGAAGCATAAAAAGCCACCATGGAAACGGGAGGAGTACCGGCGAGGAAGTAAAGGTTGTCCGTAGGGATGGTGCGGTGGGCATGGATAATCACTAACAACAAAGGGCAACAAACAGAATGCAAATTCCTAGCAGGTTTATAGAGTCCAGCAGGAGAGCTCCATATCTCCATGCCGTACTGGATGGGTGGAAGAAAACAGAGAAGAAGCAAAATCTTCAAAAAAATTGAGGAGAGATCCCCCAACTCTGCGAAGCAACCATCCTAATCCTGTTGAGAAGGGAGATCAGCTTGGTCTTGAGAAAAGTGGAAGGACCAGTTCATGTGCACATCCACAATGAAACCCAAACACAAAGAACCAAACGGGGAAATCATTCATCACAAACTACATTGTGCAGATATGTCCCAGACTTGTAAGTTAAACGAACAGCATTGGTGGAAGATGGCTTCAGTTTTGAAAGTATTAAACTGGATTTTATTTATAATGGCCCATTTCAAAAAAATCTTCAGCCACACACGGGATATCTCGGGGTAAGAGGAAACGCCCGTATTAAGCAAAGTGTTGTCAGTGACCGCCTGGGGCCCCTATGGGAGGAAGAGGGTATCGGGAAGGCTGGTTGATAATAAAATGCGAAGAATTCATGATGACAAGCCAAATAAAAGAGCTGACGCAGGAGCCGTGTGGGTAGGTGCTTTCAGTATCACCATTGCAGCTACCAAGAGAGATGCTACAATCAGAAAAACGCTCCAATGAGTCTTAACAGATTCTTTGGAGCACGCATGGCATGAAGATCACAAAGTAATTTTGGTTACCAGGACTCATTGAAGGCATTCGTAGAGTTCACGAGTATGCCAGGAAATGCAAATCATTATCGTGGAGAGTGTTCATGATGATCACATACTAAACAACAGCCTGATAGAAACCTGCTGGTTACGAAAACTGAACTTATGTGAACAGAGTAGAAAGTTTCTTCCAGAAACTCTGTCCACGCATAGTTAATCGAAGATCTTCCCTACCGTAGAAGGCAAGCAGATTGATCTGACATTTCGATGCATTTAGGTAGTAGAGCAACATTCACCATTTTCCAAGCAGAGGGCAATACTCCGTAGATCAGACACCAATTGAGCAAATGTAACCAGTAAGCTCCCATCGTGAATATATAATGTAGCTATTTAGGAGGGAAGCCAGGGATGCCTGGTGCAGAAGCAGGACGGCCACAGCCAACAGCACAATGCAACTGAACTGGCGAAGAGGCATCATCATCTGGCCCATCATAGGGAATCTCAGAATGTAATCGATAGAGACAATGTGTCTGAATCCGAGCCAGGATCATCAGAAGGAAAATTAATTCCTAAAATGTAGGCAAAGATATCAGCTTCAACCTGAGAGCAAGAACCATCTTCTTGCCATACGGAATGATGGAACGTGCGAGACCTCAATTTTCTAGAGATGATTCTGTAGGGTAAACCAAAAGGCTCTTGCTCAGATTCAGCTTTACAGAAGAAGGGCCAAAAAGTCGGTTTAGCCTGGCAGATTTCATACTTGTAATGACGCCGTTCGTTACAATATTGGAGCCTTAGGTTTCCATCCATGCTTGCCACCACGTGTAGCATGGAAAAATCCTGTGAGTCCGGGCAAGGAAGCAAGAAATGGAACTTGATTCCGGGGCAGACGCATCCATTATCCCTATTGAGTGAAATCAAAAATATTCTGCGGACTGACCTTTAAAACTCAGTCCGTACTCGATACACTCACACACTGACGGAATTGAGAACACAATTTACACTTTAAGTCTGGAGGTTGAAGTCAAAAGTCAAATCGAACACTTGATGCTTTAGTTTCCAAATTATATAAACCTGCATTAAAGGGAAAGGAATGGCTTTTTATCTTTCGGGTTGACTACCATCCATTTTATGACCTACAAACAAAAGTTAAACCTAAGAAAAGTGTTAAGAAAATTAAAACTAGCATTACACCAGTTGACACTTCCGAATTAGTAAAGGGTTTCCCTGAGCTATTTTCTGAAGGTATGGGTAAGTTTAAGAATTTTAAAGCAAAGATTCATTTAAAACCTGATGCAAAGCCTGTATATTGTCGTGTAAGACCAGTTCCGTTAGTACTTAAAGAAAAGGTTAACCAATAAATTCGTAGATTGGTTGGCCTTGGAATTCTAAAGCCTGTGGAAACCTCTCAGTGGTATTTAGTACTGCTTTGGTGGCTGGGTTTTGATGACAACAGCACATAAATTTCTAAAACTTTCAATTTTGGCTTTAAATGTTTAACAAATAGCTATCACGAAAAATGAACAAATTGTGGTCGAACATCATTCACTGGCTCGTCTTAGGCCCTTTGCATTCCTTCTATGCGCCAAGTTCTTTCCCCTTCAGTGACGTAGTGACTCCTGTCGATCAGCGAGTTCAGAGAAAGCTAGGGCGACTTGAGTTAACGCGCTAGCAGTTACATGGAGGTTCTCACATCGCTTTGACATCTCACATCGATGTGAACAGGTAGATTGAGTGAAGGCGACGTGACGTCGCTTTGACGGGGGTACATGGACCTTCTCAAGTCGACTTGAGTTTAAAGCACCCTGAAACTCACATTGATGTGAACTCAAGTCGACTTGAGAAGGTCCATGTACCCACAGTGTATCTCTGCTACCACGCAAGCAACATCTGGATAATTGTACTTTAACCGAGAATTAAAGTCTCGGTTGGATTTATTGTTCCTTGACCCTATTGCAGCATTTCGTAGTAAACAATTAAAACGAGTACAGAGCACCCACCATCGTGTGTTGAAAACGTATCAAATAGGTGATAATGTTTGGTATCGTGACTACAGTACTACAAACGATAGGCTATGGTCATTAGGTGTCGTAAATCAGATAGGTAGTAATCAATCCTTTATTATCGTTGACACTAACGGTAA
>JAHWFP010150952.1:0-20992 GCA_023313725.1 Lithobius niger | reverse complement strand
CCATTAAACCTACTAGTCGAGCAGGCTTTAAATACATTTTATCCCTTCTTGATCCGGCAACAAAATTTCCCGAGGCTGTGCCCCTCAAAGAAGCAAACAGTCAAAGTGTAGTTGATGCCCTCCTTCTTGTTTTCTCTCGATTAGGGTACCCCAATGAGCTCCAGTCTGACTTGGGCTCAGTTTTTGTCTCAGAACTTACGACATTATTCCTTGAAAAATGTGGAATCAAATGTGTAAATTCGAGTGTTTCCCACCCCCAAACTAACAGCGTGGAAAGATTTCACAGAACGCTCAAAGCACTGCTGCGAGCCGTTTGTTATGAGCATCCCCAGGACTGGGAAAGATGTCTCCCGGGTGCCATGTTTGCACTTCGCACCGCTCCACATGAGAGCACTGGTTTCACCCCAGCAGAAATGGTGTACGGGCGAAATTTAAAGGGCCTTCTTGAGCTTGTAAAAAGCCAATGGATTGAACCAGACGTTCACCCATCCGTCCTTGAGTACATCTTGGATCTCTTACAAAGGTTCCAATACTCACGGGAACTCACACAAGAAAACATTGTGAAGAGTCTGCTTAAAAATAAAACCTATTACGACCGTAAGGCAGTTGAACGCAAGTTCAAAGTTGGTGACAAAGTTTTAGTCTTAAAACCAGCTAGAACCAATAAGTTAGAAATTTATTGGGATGGACCCTGTGAGGTGATAAAATGCTTATCAGATACAAATTATCTTGTTAAGAAGTCCTTTGGTTCTCAAAAGGAGACCATTTATCACGTTAACTTGCTAAAGCCCTATCTGCCTAGGGAAGGGTCTAGTAACCACTCGTTTCATGACGAACATGAGTTTACTCACCACGACCATGTCTGGACTGGCCAGCCTGGTGATGGCCATTTTAATTCCAAAGAGGCCATGAGTCTTTTTAAAAAGACAGGTGATTTAACAGTATCACAGAAGTCCGACTTACTTAAAGTCTTTGACCGTGTAGATGGAGTCTTTTCTACTCTGCCGGGTCGTACCGACATTGTCACCCACGATGTGGAATTAATCGATTCGCATGTTAAGCCCTGTAAATATTATAGGCACGCAAAATTCGAACGTGACTTGATTGTCACTGAGATTGTGAGAATGCTCAGTCTAGGTTTAATTGTTGAAACTGATTCCCCTCATGGTTCACCCATGATCATCGTCCAAAAAGAAGACGCAAGCCCACGTCCTGTAGCTGACTACAGAGAGCTGAACAACAATACGGTAACTAAAGATTACCCAATTCCCAACATTGAGGAATGTATTGAACGTGCAGCTAAGTGGAAATACATCTCCATTTTTGACCTAAACCGTGGATTTTGGCAAGTGCGCTTGACGCCACAGGCTTCAATGGCCGCCACCATCACAACTCCCATTGGGAAATTTGCTCCCCTCATGATGAACATGGGGATGAAAAACGCTCCATTTTGTTTCCAAAAACTAATGGACAATGTCACACGTGGCATGGAAGAGTTTGTTACTCCCTTTCAAGATGACACCACAGTTGGTGGCGAAACTTGGCAACAACATCTTGACAACATTTTTAATTTTCTCTCTGCTGTCAAGAAGACCGGGTTAACGGTTAAAGCCAAGAAATCGCAGGTCGCTTGCAGCAGAGCTACTTTCCTTGGACACGAAGTGGGCAATGGAACTCGCACTCCTTCAGAAGTAAAACTGTTGGCAGTACAAAAATTCGTACGTCCACAAACCAAGAAAGATGTCCGTTCCTTCCTTGGTTTAGTTGGTTACTACCAGCGTTACATTCCCTACTATTCAGAAATCTGTGCATGTCTGACAGACTCTTTGAAAAAAGATGCACCCGATCCCGTTTCATGGGATGATTCAAAGCAAATTGCCTTTGAAACTTTGAAAACAGCCTTAGTGACGTTTCCTGTCCTAAGAGCGCCCGACTTCACCCAAACCTTTATCCTCCAATGTGATTGTTCAGACCGAGGTATGGGTTGTGTGCTTTCGCAACAGTTTGGAGAAGATGAACACCCCTGCCTTTACGTTTCACGTAAACTAACCGCCCGTGAGCAAAATTACGGGACGAAAGAAAAAGAGTGTGCTTGTCTGATCTGGTCAGTAGCTAAATTGCGGCCCTACATCTATGGGACAAAATTTATCATTGAATCAGACCACAACCCACTCCACTGGCTCAAGCAAATGTCTGGGAAAAACCCCAGATTGCTGAGGTGGAGCCTTACCCTTCAAGATTATGACTACACAGTCAGGTACAAACCAGGCAAGCTTCACTTAAACGCTGACACATTAAGTAGGTATTTTGTTTAAACATTAACTTGTTAAAACTCATCATTTTCAGTACAAATTGACTGAAAGTTATTTTTAACTGCATTTTTAATTTTATTACATGGTTTGTTGGAAGTACGTCCATAACAGAAAGCAACTTTCAGTTAATTCCCGTCTTGGCCTTCACACCTAAATTTTAAGTGCCTATGTTTTACTCTTTTTGTCACTATCAACGTCTCCCTTTGTGGGAGAATATTAACAAAGATTGTAACGACACTAATTAAATATTCATTAGGAATATTCTACGGGGGTTGCAACTTGTTCCCGGTTGGCCCTTCTTTAGGTTTTTATGAAACATTTTTCCTGCAAAAAATTTGTCTGTCTCACCTCTGAGTGCAAAAGGTCAACTCTGTCGTTAAAAGGTTGTTAGTTTTTATCCACAAAACTTCCCAGTGTTGTATTGTTATGTTTAAGTTATGGGTCTTATCTCAAAATCCTTCAGTGTCAAATTGAATATGTAAACAAGTTGTTTGGTAACCTTAAACCATTCTAGTGGGAGTAGTTTAACAGTAAATAGAGCCGGTCATTTTATGCGTACCCATAGTATTCGATTCTCCAATCCCTATCGCAGCGGCTAGGTTTATTGTAATGCGGCGGAGGGTTAATTTCGCAGTCATCCCAGATAAAATAAAATGACTAGACTTGAGCAGAGGCAGAATCCGTACGGGACATATTACCAGAGCAGTAGATGGCCTCATTTATTTGTTATAACGAAACAAAAACCATAACTCTGTACTTTTATTTAAACTAGTGTGTTTCTTGATAAAATGTCTTTTGCCCCATTTTCAGATACTTGTACGATTTTCCTGCACCAGCAGCGCGGACAGTATTTAGTTAATGGCTGCAAAAATAGTGTTTCTTAACTTGTAACTTTGAATTTATGAAAATTTTCTAAGCCACAAAAACGTTAGTCCGCCAAAAATACAAAACGGCAAAGATAATATTTTTGTAAACAGTGTAATAATTTTTATTTGTAAAAGGATCCCCGGGGTAGGAAAAATTATCTCACAGTCTATCTCATTTTTAGTTTAAAATGAATGAAACCCAGTCTATCTCATTCTAAAATTGAATGAAAGTAACTTTAGATGGATATCTCCACAAAGTGATGCTTAATAGGGTCTGTTTTGTATTACTTATTGCATGGCTTGGCAGTCTTGATTTTTGCATATCTTGTGTGCACTGACCTTTCTGTTTTTAGCTTTTATTCGGAGTTCTAAGGAACCCTGAATAAAATCCTCTGTGTGGGGGCGTGTAATATCGGCTTGCCGAAAAACGATTGGAGAGGATACACGACCTCCAAAAATCAAAAAACCCGTGGAACATTTTTTTTCTCTCGGCGACTCAGGCGGGGAAAAACCCCAAATTCAAACGCCTGTATCTCCCAAGAAAATGGACCAATCCGTCTCATCTAAACAGCTCTTCATAGCCACGAACTTTATCTGTTTCCCCCCGCAAACAGAGTACGAAAAATCCATCTAGAAGTCATTCTACAACATTTAGAAAAACGTGCGAACCCGAAGCCGCAAAATCACCGTAGCGCACGAGACACCATTTTCGCCACTTGTAAAAATTTGCATTTACCTCTTATTTTCACTTAGGCATAAAGCCGAAAACATTAGTTTAGTGTTTTAGAGGAGGAGCTTCCTCTGCGAAGGTACTTAACCTCCTACTTAATTGTACAGACTACTTTGTGAGTGTGATATTTTTTATTATGTTGAACAGCTGCAACCTTTATGAAAAATCTCCACAGCGATCGTCGACTGTCCTTTAACTTTGATGTTATTTATTTTACTCGAACTTAAATGCGTTGTAGCATTCTCTGAGCTAATATATTAATTCTTTTTATGCATTCTTAACAATAATCTTTTGCCCTTAAAACGCTACCACTAGTCCCAAAATATACAGACATCGGCAATCATCGGATACGAATTTTTGTGTATATATGTTTTGTTCTAAATCTCTGTAAATCCTGACTGACCCATCCGAATGCTGCTACTAGCTTGCCCTACTATTAAAAACCAAAAGATATTTATAAAAGGTCTGTTTTCATACAATCCGAAAGTCAAACTGTGCTTAAAAACTGCGAATCCTCATCCCCCCCCCCCCAGCCAAAACTAGTTGTGGTGTCTAACACTGCTGTTTCCAGTTAAAACTTATAAAATTTAATAGTAATGCTCTCTGCATTACCCAAAGCCAAGTATTAAGCTTTAACAAGAGCCTATTCACGTTGCAAACATGTAAATATTCAATCCGTAGCCAATAATACAAAGTAAAGGCCTATTTCCCAATGTTCAATTGAGTAAAACTCAAAACAGGCCTGTCTTTTCCGTCTTACATGTCCCTTCTCCTTCAAACGGCTCTGCACCAAAACCCTTTGCCATACCGACTTCTCCTCCCACTTTCCATTGTTCTCCAGGCCCTCCGCCAATCAGACCCCCGCAGCTACCCTCGACATCCGCGCTTTTCCCCCTCTCTAGCATAAAACCCAGGCCCCAGAACGCAATCGTTAGCACAGCTCACAGATCTCTCAAGCTAGAAGGGTCACGCCGGTCGGGTGTGGAGATGTCACGTCCGGGATTGCCATACCGGGCAAAATGGTAGTGTTTGTAAGTAACTAGTTTAACTTTAGAAGTTTATCTTTAGGACACCCCAATTCTAAATGTATAGTCTAACTTAAATTAACCTCTAGCTTGGAGTCTTTATGGTTGGTAAGCCTTATCGGCATTGCTGGTCTTTACCACCATAATGTTAGAGTAGGCATCACTTTCTAAAAAGCCAGTTTCTTACTTTGTTCATTTTTTAAATGTAAACAAAGGGACGGTTTGACCCTCGCGAGGAAAAATAACTGTGGGACGACTTGAAAACTACAGTTGTCAAATATAGTTGTAACTTAGCAGACGCGGTTCAGCTTGCTGGGTATTCCTTGATAGGAACCCAAGATAAAAATGCTTTTTCTTGTCTAAATTAAGTGTTTAAGAACAAACATCGTTGTTCTTGTATCCAAGTGAATTTCTACTGTAAATTCTTGATGTATTTGTTTTTGCCAAACTTGTCAAAAGCTGAACTAGTGAACTAAATGTAAAAGTGTTATTTTTATTATTCTGATGTTTTAAAATAAAACCAAGAGTTTTTAAACCTCAGGTCTGTTTCCTAGTAAGATTAATTGTTTCTAGTGTAAAATATTATGTAGCCCATTTTAGCTTTATACTTCATTTAAGCAATTAAATTAATCCACCGTTGGTGGCAGTGTATTACCGGAAGCATTAAGGTTAGGCCTAGAATAGGACACCGACGCTCCATCCCCCATGCCGGGACTGTAGCCCATGCTGTGCATATTGTCGTAAAATCGAAATAATCACGTAACCTAATGCAAAGAAGTACTCGTCAACCAAGGATGTCGGGGGCGCTACAAGCACCTCAGCCGTCGTAGCTTCCGCCGCTACAATTCGGTTGTTAGAGAAGTGTTTAAATATTCGCTCTGTTCAACTATCACGAGATTTATTTTGCGGCTGCAATTTAAACAGTAAGATTCAAAACTAAACGTTTTGTTTTTCTTAAAATTCAGTTAATCTAAACTTTCACCATGGAAGAATTAGAAGCGATCCTTGATCATATTCATTACAAAGACCTCAAAAAGGTTTGTTTGAACTTGGGTTTAACAGTTTGTGAAACCCGACACGAATCCGTAGAGGTTATAAAGATAGCCAATAATGATCAAAAAATTACTTTAGACGATCTCACTAATGAATTACTTAGTGCAATTGAGAAAGAGATTCTGCCGCTTTAGCTAAAAAGAAATCGCTCTTAAAGAGAAGGAATTATTCTTGAAAGCTGAGGAGTTAAAACTTAAAGCTTTAGAGCTTGCAGAAGCCGATAAAGTAAGAAATGAGACCGAGAAAGTTCGGGCTCATGCCGCATCCGAAGCAGACAAAATCCGTGCTCATGAGTTAATGTTAAAAGACGCGGGAGCCCTGAGTACCGACGCCGCTACGGCACAAGAAATTCGTAAACTTGACCGTGAGTTGGAACTAGCCAATAAACAAATTGAACTAGCTACGCTAAGAGCCGCTAACGGCAATAGTGATACCAATCCAGTACAGGTTTTGCCTAGTGTTACTTCCGGTCCTAGACCAGGAAAAATTTCCGATGTTATACGGTTGTTAAATAACTGGGGTCTGAAATCGGAAATTAATTCTTACTTAAAAATGTTTGAACGCACGTTAGAAACTCAAAGAATTCCTAAATCAGAATGGGTGGTAAGACACCAACCCCTGTTCGGTGAAATTTTTGTAAAAGTATGCGACCAAATGGACGCTGTAGCAATTCACGATTATGACCAAGTTAAAATTAAATTACTTGAAAGGTTTGTGCAGACAAAAGAGCCAGTTCAATCATCATTTCGTAGTTTAGAGAAACAACCAGACCAACCTTTTCACGAGCACGCTTTTGAGCTTGAGACGTTATTCTCACGTTGGGTGTCATTAGCTGGCGTCAATGGCCAATACGACAAATTGTCAAATTTAATGTTGTTAGAACAATTCTATAAGTCTTGTCCTGCTGGCCTCCGGAAATGGTTACCGGACCAAATTAAAACTGGGACGTTAGCCGAGGCAGCTAAGTTGTGCGACGAGTATACTACTCGCAACCAGCAAATCTCTCCAGATATTGCTAACAAAAATGGCAAAGTGCAAGCTAGCACTTCTTCAGGTAGTCAAGCTTCTAAAGCTTCTTCTAACCCCAGAAACGGATATAGGTCCGCTCCACAGGCAGCTAAACCGGCTGGTTCTGCCGCAGTCAAAATTGAATCCACTGGTGGGGATTCTGCCAGTTCTAACCACACCAATAAAGAGTTCGACAGGCCAAGACGGCCTAATGATGGCACGTGTTTTTTTTGCAACAAAATCGGCCATACAATTAAAGATTGTCGTCTTCGTATTGCACAAGAAGCTTCTAACCCAGACATTAAGTCTAGTTGTAATTTTATTACTAATGGTCCTCCAGAGTTAATTCTTTCCAAACATATTCATGAATGGACAGTAAACGGCACGCAATGTTTAGTGCTAAGGGACACAGCACTACGCACTATGTAATCTCTAGAGATCTTGTCCGACCCGAGCAGTTTACGGGTGAGTATACCCAGTGCCGTAACGCCCTAGCTGAGCAAACTACCGCTCAAGCTATTGCACAAATTGAAGTGCAAACGCCCAATGGGCCTTTAACTACAGAGGCTATGGTCACAGACCACATGGGACCACATTTCAGATGTTGCTAGGAATTCCCTCTCACACTATTTTAGAGGATAGAGGTTTAGTGAAAGTAGCCCCCTTTTCTAATGCAATTACTCGTTCTCAATCGCGTATTGACCAACAACTCCCGATTTTGAAAGCAAATTATCGGGAAATCGATTCTGATAGTGAAGAAGAATCTGACAGTTCTGACCCTCCCGTTGTTACTCTCCCCTCCGTAACTTCCGGTTTTGTCAATACCAAGGTAGACTACCTTAGATGCTACTATATTAGGGCCCCAATCAGATCAGTTTTCCAAAGTACTGAATGGAAAAATACCAGCAAGCGGTGTTTTCTGTGGCGTGAGTACGACATTGCAAAGTACTGAATATTGACAAGTCTGCTTTTGCCAAACTGCAACTTGAGTGCCCAACATTACAGTCATGTTGGAAGACTGCTGAACTCCCGCTGGAGCAGCAGGACGAAAACAAACGAGTTTTCGTCGACAAGGGATTGCTATTCAGAAAGCCCTTTCGTGCTTTAGGTATGCCGTCTATTGAAAGACAACTTGTGCTCCCTAAAGAGTGTAGCGAGTTCGTTCTAAACACAGCACATGCCAATGCATGGGCGGGTCATTTAGGCCAGCCTAAAACTAAAGACAGAGTGTTGACGAATTTTTATTGGCCTCACTGTTTTAGACATTGAGTTGTATGTTCAAACGTGTCTAACCTGCCAAAAGACTGGAAAGTCTGGGCAGAAGTTTGTTGCTCCCATGGTGCTGGTGCCCATGGATGGTGAGCCCTTCAATAGATTCATTATCGATATTGTGGGACCCATCAAGCCTACAAGCAAGGCCGGTTTCAAGTATATATTATCATCACTGGACCCAGCAACAAAATTCCCAGAGGCTGTCCCCCTTAAAGAGGCAAACAGCCAGAGTGTAGTAGATGCACTCCTGCAGATTTTTTCCCGACTAGGATATCCAGGAGAGCTCCAGTCTGACCTGGGCTCACCGTTCATCTCTGAACTCGCCACGTTGTTTTTAGAGAAGTGTGGAATCAAGTGTATCAATTCTAACGTCAATCACCCCCAATCAAACAGCGTCGAACGCTTCCACCGCACACTAAAGACAGTATTGCGTGCAGTATGCCATGAGCATCCTGAAGACTGGGAGAGGTGCTTACCAGGAGCAATGTTTGCTCTTCGAACTGCTCCCCATGAGAGCACGGGCTTCACTCCAGCTGAGCTTGTTTACGGCCGCAACATCAAAGGCCCACTGGAGCTGGTCAAAAGCCAATGGATCGAGCCCGACGTTCATCCATCAGTACTTGAGTACATCTTGGACTTGCTCCAAAGATTTAAATATTCCCGTGAACTTGCACTTGAGAATATGATTAAAATTCACGTTAAAAACAAATCATACTATGACTTTAAGGCAGTGGAACGTAAGTTCAAAGAAGATGACTTAGTGTTAGTCCTTAAACCTTCAAGAGCAAATAAATTGGACATTTATTGGGATGGCCCTTGTGAAGTTTTGAAGAGATTGTCGGATACCAATTATCTAATAAAGAAGTCTTTTGGTGTTCACAAGGAAACAATCTATCATATAAATCTTCTAAAACCCTATCTCCCCAGGGAAGGTGCCAGTAACTTTTCACTTGCTGAGGAACGTGATTTATATCACAAAGACCATGTCTGGACTGGTCAGCCATGTGATGGCCACCTTACATCCAAGGAGGCTACGGCTCGGTTTAAGAAAACAGGATTCTTAACCGAATCGCAGAAGAGTGATCTACTTGCTGTCTTTGACAAAGTAGATGGAGTGTTTTCTACTCTGCCGGGTCGTACAGACCTCGTGACTCACGACGTTGAGTTAGTTGATCTAACAGTCAAACCTTGTAAGTACTATCGTCACGCAAAGTTTGAAAAGGATTTAATTGTTACAGAGATCCAGTGCATGCTGAATCTTGGTCTTATTGTTGAAACAGTCTCCCCCCATGGCTCTCCTATGATAATTGTTCAGAAGGAGGATGCCAGCCCTCGTCCGGTAGCTGATTACCGCGAGCTCAACAATAACACAGTCACAAAAGACTACCCAATTCCCGACATAGAAGAGTGTATAGAAGGAGCAGCCAAATGGAAGTACATCTCTATTTTCGATTTAAATAGAAGATTTTGGCAAGTGCGTCTCACGCCACAGGCTTCATTAGCCGCCACCATCACAACTCCCATTGGGAAGTTTGCTCCCCTCATGATGAACATGGGGATGAAGAACGCTCCATTTTGCTTTCAGAAGCTTATGGATGGTGTCACTAGGGGTATGGAGGAGTACGTTACTCCTTTCCAAGATGACACTGCTGTTGGTGCCGAAACGTGGCAACAACATCTCGATCATGTCTATAATTTTCTCTGTGCTGTCAAGAAGGCCGGGCTCACTGTTAATGCAGGAAAGTCGCAGGTCGCTTGCAGCAAAACCACCTTTTTAGGTCACGAAGTTGGAAACGGATCTCGTACACCATCAGAGGTGAAGGTCCTTGCTGTGCAAAAATTCGCACGTCCCCAAACCAAGAAAGATGTCCGTTCCTTTCTAGGTTTAGTTGGTTACTACCAACGATACATCAACAATTACTCAGAGGTTTGTGCATGCCTTACCGATTCCCTAAAGAAGGATGCACCTGATCCAGTTTTGTGGGATGAGTCCAAACAACAGGCGTTTGACTCCTTAAAACAGGCCTTAGTGATGTTTCCAGTACTAAGAGCTCCTGATTTCAACCAAACTTTCATTTTACAATGTGACTGTTCGGAATGTGGCATGGGCTGCGTATTGTCTCAAGAGTTTGACGAAGATGAACACCCTTTTCTTTACGTTTCACATAAACTGACGGCCAGGGAGCAGAATTATGGAACCACAGAAAAGGAGTGTGCGTGTTTGATCTGGTCCGTGGCTAAACTTCGTCCGTACATTTATGGTACCAAGTTTATCATTGAGTCAGATCACAACCCGTTACACTGGCTCAAGCAAATGTCTGGAAAAAACCCCAGATTGCTTAGGTGCAGCCTTACCCTCCAAGATTATGACTACACAGTCCGTTACAAACCTGGAAAGTTCCACGTTAATGGCGGTGCCTTAAGCTGGTATTTTGCACATAACTCTGGCGTTTCTACATGGATTTCCATTCTGTTTCTTGGGTTGGCAGTTTTTAATGATTACCTACAATTTTCCTACGGTGCTTCCTTTAGAAGTTAGCAACGCGATGAGCTTGATGGAGGTCTTCAAGGTCATCGTAATTACACTCATCTAAATCCCCGCTGTTTACTCATTATTACTATAAACTTGTTTTCAGGATATTTGATACCATTTAGGATATATTGAGGTAGGCCCGACTTTTGGACCACCCTGTATGTATTGGAAACACTTGCTTGATATTTTTTATTTACATTTAAGGTGACGATTTTGAATGCACATGAAAAATTCAACCATTGATTTTAATTATCTGCGGCTGCAGTTAATCTTAAATTTAAAATGTGTTATAGCGTTATCTAGCTGATGTATTTAACCTTTTGTTTGTTATGCACAATTGCATTCTTTAACGTAATTTATTCCTATGAACCCTACCGGAGCTTAACCTTTATTTTTTTGCAATTTTACCAGACCCAAAATGTATCTTGTAAAAACTTAATTCTCTGCCAAAACTCCGACTGTAGCTACCATCCCAATGACCAAGAACCTAGCTTATCCTTCTATTAAACTGCCTTAGTAAACTGAGCAATCCTACAATTAATTATATAAAGGCATGAGGCCTAAAATCCTGAAGATTGGTTAGGAGAACCGGCACCAACTGTCAAAAACTCGGGGACTTTTTTTCTTCTTAGCGCTCACGAGCGCTAGTCCTATTTCTGCAACTCCAACTTTAAAATTGTGCATCTCCTAGGAAAACAGACTAAAACGACTCCGTTTTCAACATTTAATAGACCTGAACTTTATCTGTCATCCTGTGTGTGGTGTCTTGGCTTACCATACCATGTTATGCTGTATCTCAACTGGCCTTAGCCAGTGTTGTTAAAACTGTACCTGCTTGTTGCTAGGTGGCTCTGCTGCCTAGCTTGTGCATACTAATGTAGTTGCACTCTGGGTAATACCAGAGTGCATCATGGTTACCTGAAAAGGCTATAAAGGCTGCAGCCAGGCCCATTATCCTGGCTGCCTGTTTGTCCAACACTTGACTCATTAGTCGTTACTATGAAGGTAGTACCCCTTAGGTTATCATGGCTAAAACCCACTGTTACGGTATACACCACATTGGCGACGAGGGTGGTGGTTAACCTAAGATGTTTTTCTAGAATTAACTTTATTACGAACGGAATTTAAAGGCTTCGTGTGTGGTATACCCAGGCTTGGGGAACCATGCGATAGCATTAAAATTCTAGTTTAAACTTAAAATACTAGGATAAATTTAGGGGACTGTGAGTACTCGGAATTTGGCAAATTTTGGCAGGTTTGCTATAGCCGAGGAAAGCAGTCAAGTCGGTTCTAAATTGTGCTTCGAATCCAACGCCTGATCAACGGAGGAGGAGGAGGACAGGCCCGACACCCTGGATTTGGTATTTTGGAGCAAATATCATGAGGTATTTGGTATAAATCTTGTATGACCCGCTGAGGGCAAAGATTTGGAATTCTTGTAAGACCCGCTGGGCAAAGGTTTCAGTGAGTTCTTGTAAGACCCGCTAAGGGCAAAGATTTATGCGCAGGTTCGTTATGCACCGTGAGGACTCGTGGCATAGTGCTGTGAGCAGGTGAGGAATGCTGTGCGCAAATAAGTTGTTGAGACTTAATTGAATTCAGTTATTTGTTAGCTGTTTAAAGTTGCACAGATGTATAAGAATGTATACGTAGGCTAAAAATACTGAACGGATCAACACAGGAGCCCTAGTGTTCAGTTATATATATTTAAACTGTAAGCTGCATGGATTTAAGGATGCAGTCTAAGGTTTTGAATACTGAATAGTCGAAACGCAAAATGGTAAAGATAAGTTTGTTTATCTATTGTTATATTGCTGTTCAGCAGAAAAAAAGGGGCTAAAAGGCATGTAATTAGTAAAAGTTTACAAGTTTAACATCATTAAAAGACATAAAAGGGTACTTGGGGAGACAACAGGTTCACTATAATCTGTATGTTAGTTCAATTTTGTAAGACAAGTTCTAACTTAGGTGCTGTTGTTCAAGACAAAGAAGGGTGCCTAGGGAGGCTGCAGTTTTATTATGAGCTGTATGCTTATTCAATTTTGTAAAACATATTGTAACCTAAGTGCTAGTGTTCTTAAAGTAATTGCTGGTTCTCTTTTAATAGAACAGAAAGGGTGTTTAGGGAGGAGACAGATTAATTATGGTCTGTCAGTCCGGTTCAATTTCATAAAAGGATTTTGTTACCTAAATACTATGTTTCCTTAAAAGGTGTGGTTTGTGCCCACACTTTTGAGTGAACTAGCAGGTTCACAAGAAGCCAGTATACTTTGAATTGTAAAAGCCAGTAAAATTTATGTAGCCTAGCTGGAACAAGCATTGCATTTTCGAAATTAACTGTTACAAAATTAAAGTTAAAGGGAACAAAAGGATTTACTGCAGTATTTAAATGCAGATTAAATTAGTTTCTGAATTTTTTTTTTGTCGCTTTGCAGCGGAAAAAACTTTGGGGTTTAGTTTTTACGTTTAGTTTAACTAGAATGTAATGGACCCGAATCAAGGTCAAGTTTAGAATTAATTTAGAATTCAAATTGGTCCAAACATTTGAGTTTGAGCAGAATTTAAGTGGAGGATGGCAAAAGTCTAAATTTTTTTTACCGGTAGTTTTTTCTCCCACTTTTGCTAAAACTCGTGAACGTTTGTTAAAGTTAATCCAGGATTGGAGTCCGTAGGACAAGTAAATTCCAATTTTTCTGGTTGGCGTGGGCGGCTCCAGGGTGTATTTTAATTGCGTTCCTTGCGTGCACTCACTGCTATAACTTAATGACCATTGGACATTAATTAATAACTTGTTAAAGTTACCTTGGTTTCTTATGTTATTAGCGTATTACTCATTTTGAGTGAGAGCGGCGTTCTGGTGTTTCGGTTGTCGAGTGTAGTTTCCTTATTAGGTGGTTAACACAACTGTGTTAAAGGCTACCGGCTTAATGAGACATTCAGGGTTCATAACATTCATAATGCATCCAGGGTTTGCTCGTGCGTACAGGCACGGGAAAATCTATGGCGGTGTATACCGATAAAGTTGTAGTAGACTAGCTTGTATTGTTGCTCTCGCTCGAAGGGGTAGTGATACTTGTTAAGCCTCAACAGTTCGTTAAAGCTCTTAGCGTCCAAGCGTTAATAAAAGATTAAGTGCTGAGCTATGGCTTAGTTTAACACGGTAGGCTTAAATACATATTGGGGAAGATGCCTTACTCAATTTGTCAGGAAGTGGTGCATCTCCGCTGAATGTGCGAGTCGGGACAGCCTGGCGTTAGCATTTCGACGGCCTCGTCTTGTAAACCGAAAAAGGATAGCAGCCGATGTGACGAAAATATCTATTACCTATTTTAGAGTAAAGCACAAAGTATTTGCTGGGTCAGAAAATTACTGACTCTGGACGTTGTGTTAAAAGAGCTTGAATTCGTTGAGTGTTTAAAATTTTAGAAGTAAGGTATTGACTACTTCTAATGGGCTAGCTGAACTAAGTTAGCACATTCTTGTACATAGTCGTAAACTGCAAGTGAAAATTAGCTGGGAGTATAGTTTAGCTTTAATTCTTAAGTCTGGTGACAATTACCGTTTGAACCTGTTCAGTAATTAAAGTACTGGGTAGGGGATGTACATATGAGACCTCTAGGTGTGTTGGCGTTACTCTTGGTAAACTTTTCATTTGTAAATGATATCTCTCCTCTAAACATGATTTGGTTAAATGTGTTTTCAAAGCGTTAACCTTCTTCGTTTTTTTTTGTCGGAACAGTTAAAGCTAGAGATAACTGTTAGAGATAAACTTTAATAAAAGATTATAAGTTTATTGCTTGAAGCTGGCCTGACAGGAGGATAGCGGGAAATGAAAACCCTATTTTTTGCGCCGCCTGGGGCTATCTCCAGGGGGTATAGCAAAGGTAGTGGGGAAATTGCCTATTAATACCTGTATTGTTACGCACGCCCACGTAATATCTGAATTCCATCGTGGGTATTGGTTTTAAAATAAAGCTCAAGCTCGTTCTAGCTTTTGGTGCTCGGGTGTTAATGGTAATTGCTTAAACATGTGGAAACTAGAAGTACATGTTAACGAATGACGAAGTTACATCTAAGTAGCTACGTATGGAAAAGTGCATACTCGATATATTTCTTTTCTTTCTTGGCAACAAGACAACACTGGAGGTTGTGTCTATAATTAGGACGGTTATACGTAATGTATTCCAGATAAAAAGGTTGTTTTGTGTAAACAAGCACATGCATAAAAATTAATATAAAAAAAAAAGTTTTTGCATTGTGATTGATGCCCGCTCGAAATTCTAATTTATATTTGAATGCACTCAACGATAACTGCGAATGTCGTTACGAATTCTAATTAGGACGAGTGTCGAACATAAGACCCCCGTAACTGGTTTCTGAATTATAGGATGGGTGGGTGTGGCATCATGCACATTACGGTAAATATTTGTAAAGGCATGAGGCCTAAAATTCCTGTCGATTGGTTAGGAGACCCGACACCAACCATCAACAACTTGGGGACACCTTTTTTTTTCTTAGCGCCAAAATGCGCTAGGCCTATTTTGCACATCCAACTTTAAAAATTAATATCTCCAAGGAAAATGGACTTCATCGACTCCTGTTTGCAGCTCTTAATAAACCCGAACTTTTGCTGTAATCCTACGAAAACAGAACTCCAAAATTCGCCATACTTTGGTCTACAGCTTCATTTGAAAAAGTGTTCAAACTGAGCGCCGATGCACGCAATTTCCGTCGCCATTTTCCGAAAAACAAACATGTAAATATTTATTTGTACTTCTTGAATTTATTTCCAGGCATAAAGCCGACTAGCTTAGTGCTGTGCTAGTTTACATGTTTACTATGTCTTCAATGTTTTTATTTTACTAAGGTGACGATTTTAGCAACTATGAAAACTTTGACCACAACAGCGTTATTATCTGCGGCTGCAATAATACATTTAAATTTTTATACGTTATAGCATTTTAAAAACACAAGCTGGTTTATTTAATCTTTTGCCTAGGCTTTTATGAAAGCATTATTTAACGTAATCTTTTCTCATGAACCCTACCTTGTTCAAAATGGCAACACAACTATGATTATTTTACCGGACATTTTCAGTGTGTATCTTGTATTTTTATTTCAGGGCTCCGACCATAGTGATCTCAATTCCGAATGCACAACTAAGCCTTTGCCTTCAATTAATAATCATTTATTTTAAATTTGAGCATCAAACTTCGTCTCCCCCCCCCCCTTCCTTCAATAGTTGCAATGCATAACATTGTAGTTTTTATAAAAAATGTATAGGCCTATTTCACGTTGTTTCACGTTGCCATCCAAGCTCCTTCCAATCCGAACTCAGTATTTTTTCTCCCCACCAATCAGAGTGCAAGGCTACCCTAGCCGTCCGCGCTGTCATGGCCGACTTCCGGTAGTACCAGCTCGGCCGGTTTTGGTCAGTCACTCCTCCTCCAAAGCGACCCCTCTACCTCACAACCCCCCTCCGTCGCTCTCCTACAGGTCCGCGGTTTCCCTCCTACCTGCAGCCAGGCAGCAGGTATATAACCAAGTTGAGGGAGAATTTCGTTAGCATAGATAGCTCAAGGACTCAGAGGCTAGAGGTCACTACGGCGGTCGGAGCAGAGATGTCCAGTCCGAAGGTTGCCATGCCGGGCAAGGTAGTGGTTCAAAGGGTAACTAGTTTATTAGAATTTAATTTTTAGAACAGAATTTCTAAATTTTTAGTCTTAACATATAACCTTAACTTCTAGACTTTGAGGGAATTTGTGGGTAGACAAACGCAATCGGCATTTTGGTTTAGGGCACCCATGATTTAAGGGTTTAAGGTCCCCTTCCGAAAAACCGGCTTTTTTTCTTTGTTTATGAACTCAGTGTTCATTAAATAATCTAAGATCACCGAGATCTAGCATGTGTTATTGTTGAAGCAGGAGTTTTCAAAAAGGTAGTTTTCCTTGTAA
Source organism: Lithobius niger (assembly GCA_023313725.1). Taxonomy (NCBI): domain Eukaryota; kingdom Metazoa; phylum Arthropoda; class Chilopoda; order Lithobiomorpha; family Lithobiidae; genus Lithobius; species Lithobius niger. The sequence continues at coordinate 4,239 of JAHWFP010150952.1, read as the reverse complement.
CACTAATCTTGATTCAGTGTGATTGATTGTTTGATTGACTTTAGTGCAAGAGTTGCTAGAGCTTTCAAAGACTATTTTACATTCTGCAAGGGTCATGTTTGTAAATTAGAGAGTTGCGATAACTCACTCCGACTTTTTTCTAGTCCAAATTGTAATGTGAACTTTAACTTTAAGTCCAGTGTCGATTTAATTGTAAATCGTGTGCTTTTAATTGTAAAGCCCAGTTTTATTTTTGTAACCAACTAGTTACTCCGTGTGTAAAAATCTTGTCATGTTTTATTAAAACAGAAAAGAAAGTTGTTTTGAACAACAAATTTTGACTTCGAGTCCGATTTAATTTGCAAGGGTTATTTTAATTACAAAACCATTTTTATTCTAACTCCGAAGTAGGCAAATTAGATTAATTAGCCATCGTGGTGGCAGTGAACCATGATTAGATAGGTCTTCATAACTTAGGTAGGACGCTGACGCTCTTCTCTTAACCGTGCAGTAGACACGCTATGCTGTTTTTCCGCGAAAGTAAAAACCGCCACTTATGAACTTATCTAAAGTAACCACAAGTACGCCAGATTGTCGGCGCTAGAGACAGTAGGCACCTCAAGACCCTGTAAGCGCCGCTACATATTCGTATTGTCGGAAGTGAGGGTTGTAAAGGCATTTGGCCAAAAATCCAGATTGGTTAGGATACCCGGCACCAAAAATCAAAAACTCGGGGAACAATTTTTTTTATTTAGCGCTCAGTCGCACTTTAAGCCTATTTTCAAAGCCTTCTACTTTAAATTGTGTAACTCCCAGGAAAGTGGTTCAAAACGATCACTGTCTTCACTGCTTAATAGCCATGAACTTTATCTTCAACTCTGCGAAAACAGAACTTTGAAATTCACGCCCTACATTTAACTACAGCCAAATGAAAAACGCTCCAAACTGAGCGCACCGCACGCAATCGCCGATCGCCATTTTCCAAACAAAACTTGTACATTTGTAATTTATATTTTTTTCTCAGGCATAAAGCCGACCAGCTTAGTATTGTCTTAGGGGGCTGCCAATCGGCACTTAACCACATATATGTACTGAGGACCTGCACTCTACGTTTTTATTGTGAACTTCAATACCGGTTTTGGTTTGTTATGAAAACTTCGACTGCTCTCTTGTCATTATTTGCGGCTGTAATAATGTTGTAACCTAAAATGCGTTTTAGCATCTACTTACCAGCTGGTTTATTTAATCTTTTGCTTAGTGCTTTAAAAGGCAATTTATTAACGTAACTTCTTCCCACAAACTCTACCTTGTCCAAAACGGCATTATTTTTACTATTTTATTTTACCGGACATATTCTCCAAAAAGTGTTTATCTTGTTTTTATTTCAGAGCTCCGACCATAGCAACCTCAACCAAATGTATATAAAGCCTTTTCTACTATTAACTTCAGCAATAGATCAGTAACCATCCTTCTATTAAACTTGAATATTATTTTTAATAGCAAACTCCGTCCTCCCTCCCTCCTTCAATAGTGTGATGCCTAACATCGCAGTCCTTGATCAAAACCCATGCAAGTTTGTATTTCCGACGTGCTCATAGCAAAGCTTATGAGTACAGCTTTAATTCAAGCCTATCCTTTTTCAAATCCGTTAAAAACTCAGTCAGTTACAATCAATCCAAGTTCAAATCCAAATGGCCGTTTTCATCACGATCCATCAATCCGTTCCTAAACCCCCAAAGCTCAACGGCTCCAACGGTCCGAAATCTAGCCACTCAGAGTCCAGAGGCTCCGACCAATCAGTACGAACCTCCTTTTCCCTCCCTTATGAAGGCCCATCCAGATCCTTACAGTTCCCTATAAAGCCCTCACGTGGTGCGGCTTGGCTCAGGAGAAAGCACAGATTTCCCTCCTCCAAGACAGCCTGCTTCTCTTGTCGCCAAACCGTGCAGTCGTCGCAGACGTCCGCTCCCTCCCTCTCCCATATATACCCCCGGCCCTGCCGTTCCACCCTCAGCATTGCTCACTGATCTCAAAGGCTAGAGGTTGCTACGTCGGCCGGAGTGGAGATGTCCCCCTGGGTCCGCAGGTTGCCATGCCGGGAAAGGTAGCAGTTCGTTGGTAACTAGTTTGAATTTTTGAAAGTATTCTTTTGGACTTCAATTCTAAATTTATAGTTCATAAATCTAAACTTAACTTCTAACTTTGAGAACGATTGTGGATAAGTTAACCGCCATCGGCATTTCTGGCCTAGAACTACCACAACGTAAGGGTTTAAGGTCCCCTTCCTAAAAACCGGCTTTATTTCTTATTTATGTTGAACACAGGTTCTTCTAAATAATCAAAATGGTTTAATCGTAGAGCTTAGACGGCTTTTGGGTTGTGTACCAGGTTAACCATTGAATTAGTTTTATCTTTAGCACGTGGCTTTAGAAACATAACTTGTGACTATTTTGCTAATGTAAAAGTGCATTCAGTAACTTAACTCCGGTGACTCAAACCAACTTTTCTATTTGAAATTTTGTAGTGTATGAACTTTTACTGTAAATCATCGTGTGCTTTATTTAAAGCTTTCAAAGAATCTTTTTGTAACATATACTGTTCCAAACGTAGTGTAAAAAGTTAACATGTCTTATTAAAAAACCAAGCGTTGTTTTAAACGTCAGTCTGACTTCGTGTAGATTTAATTGTATGAGTAAAATTTCTAAAACCCATTTTTATTTAACTCTAAGCCTGCAATTAAACACCCATCGTGGTGGCAGTGAACTATGAGATAGTTAGTACTTGAAACTTAGATAGGACACGGGCGCTCCCCTCCTAACCGTGCAGTAGCCACTGTAATGCTGTAAAACTCCGCAAAAGTAAAAACAGACACCCTGAGTATTAACTAAGAAAATTGCCAGTACACCAGATGTCGGTGCTCACCTGAAAGGCACCTAAAGAGACAGGTAGCGCCGCTACAGGGTGTTGCTAAATTGTCAATGAAGGTGGTTAAAATATCAATAAAATATCAATGTACGATAATGTTTGTATGTTGCCGCTGTAGTTAAGTTTAGCACACGCGCGCAGTATTCCGCACAAAGTTACTTCAAAATGTACCACAACTCGTTACTGAGAAACACGACACGTCGTTTGCCACTTTTAAGTACAAAGTAAAAATTCTACGTTGAGCGAAGAAATGTCAAACCGCAAAATTGTTCACTAAGAGTTAAAACCTACAGCTGAAATGCGTAACACAAAACGAAGAAATGTCTATTAAGACTGTTGCCATTATCAGCTGCATTAAGCTAAGTCAACTTCACTGATTTCCGTTAACTTATGCATGAGAATTCCGAACAATTGCAAGCACTAATTGAGTAAAAAGCAAGGATAACTAAAGCGTTTGCCAACTTACAATATCTGGTTTGTGTGAGCGGTGGCGAAGGTGAAGACATTCTGCGAAAAAGCAAGTTTTTTCCCGGAAGCCGGGTTAGTTCCGTTTCATTCACGAAATGTGCGTCATTCAAGTCGTTTCGCTTCATTTCTGTTTGACAATCCTGCATTTTTTTCCGTGCGATGGCAGCACCGGATGATTAACAATGACTACATCTCGTTACATCTACGGAGAATTGTTTCATGTGTTCGTAAAGTCAAGATTCGATTATGCGGATTACGCCAGTGTGCGCAGTGATTACGTAACTTACGATTCCAACTAACAAACGTGTGCGTCGCTACGCTATGATAATTTGCTTCGCGTAAAGCTTGCAGCACTATGTCAATAATTCGATTCTTTCGTTGAAGGGTTCACTCAGATCCCAGACTGTCCTGGAGTTTGAGGGGCAATTTTTGTTATGCAGACTGTCCGCATGGCTGATGGGCCTATTCCTTCTAGGAAGATTGATTTGGGAAACATCTCAGAACACGACATTTCAGTCCATTCTTTTAGGGGCTTAGTCGGATGTTGGGTGAATAGTGTGGCCGTTTTTGTTACATTCATTTATCTCTTGGTTGCTCTTTGTTTTTGCAAGTTTTTTTCCCCTCGCTCTGTCTTAAGTCCGTAAATGTTTTCTGTAAATGAAAATTTTTTTTGAGGAGAGAGGAGAGTAGTAGAGTAGTCAAAAGTGTAAATAAGATTTATTTATTATATATTTATATATTGTGCCTCTAAAAAGGTGAGGATATATGTTTTATGTAAAACTAAAAATGGACTTCAGGTACTCAAGATTTATGTCTATAACATATGTTAAAAGGTTAGAATATTGGTATAACAAATTATGTTGAAAA
>JAHWFP010150950.1:4386-18301 GCA_023313725.1 Lithobius niger | reverse complement strand
GTCTAAAAATTTGAATGTGCTATCAGGAGGGGGTAGGGTTAGGAAGTGCACAGCAAGTTATAGAATGTTAATGTAATAAATTTATTTAATTCAATACATCTCACAACGTACGTAGGCCTCCTTTCGTACACCCATTTCACGAAAATAAAAAATTCAAATACAATTTTTTGGAGGGGGTGCCAAAAAAAATTCTACAACACCAAAGAGAAGGGGGGTGATGAATTTTTTTACATTGATGATGACAATCATCCAGCCTACCCCCGACGATAAATGATGAACTGTCCCTAAATCGTTTATGTACACACAAAGTAGCGTGTATGTGTATAACTCCGTGCATGTCTATAACTAGCTGCATTGGTAGTTCTAATTAAGATAAATGGTTGTAGACGTACATTTTTCAACCAGGATAATAAAAGCGGGTTATCATGCTGTCGCTCACTTGTTAAAATGTGCGGACACCTTCCATTGTATGAAACAGCGGGAGAAAATAAAAAATCCAGGGGAACTCGCAAGAGGTCCCGTGTTCGTTTTGCGGGGTTTTATGGCCGCGAACCGAACTCAAAACCAAACTGTTAAGGATTAATAAAACACTTGCACCATATGACTCATAAATTCAAACATCACGCTAGGAAAACCTTTAGCTTCAAGAATCATAGTTTAATAAAGATGAGGGGGAGGTTTACAAGGAAAGGGGTGTTGGTTACAAAAAGTCTGCGTCTTACTGACTGAAAAACAGAACAAGACTTGAACGATTATTTGAGACACAGTGTAGCCTTGTAGAGATTTAATCGCTACAGGATTTTGGTTTGAAGCACGAGACTGTTTTGCGCAAAATGAAGCAACTTGGTTTTAGGAGGGCGTCTCTGTGACGGACTATTAAACGGCGAATAAACATGACTTTGGTAATTAACTGGTGGCCGTTAGGAAACGTGGGTCGTTGCGTCCCCAGCTCAACGAGAAGGAAGTGGGGGGTTGACAGATTTTGACGTCTCATAACGGGTTAGAATTTTTAACGTCTCGCAACGGTTGGGGTTTCATAACATCACGTAACGGGTTTATGCTAATAACATCTCGTAACGGGTTTAAAAGAGGGACGACGAGCACTGAACTTTTAAGTCTAAACTCAGCTACGAAGGAAACCTCACCATAGAAACGAGTAAACGAGTGGGGCCGGCTAACCAGAAAAAAAAAACGAAAGAGCAGATATCAATAAAAATTACTATAGTTCATAATTTACCTTCTGGTATTGTCCTGGCCCTGCTGCAGAGTTTAGGAGACGTAACGACCACGACGAGACTTCCAAGATGGATGACATCCGAGACTGTCTGCGTGGGCGCGTGAACAAATTGGTAGTGATTAAAAACATTGGTTAAAATACGTTAGTTGATCAAGCTAAATATTAAAAACTCAAGTCCACAGTCTGACGGCATGCCTGCGACGAAAAACCAAAGGACAAGTCCATCGTGCCCTGCACGAAAGATTGGAGAGTGATGGCTTGTGGGAAGTGACACGTACCAACCAATCAAAGCAGGTTATATGGGGGAGAAAGGGAATTTGCATAACAGGTGACGGGGAATCAGCTGTTATGACATAAACAAACCGGGAAATTCTGTGGTTAAGTAAAATCGTTAGCATATCTAAGTTAAGTTTTTTATAATACGAAGGTTTAAGATAATTAGACGTTAGATAAGTACAATATTTAAGTTTAAATTTTATTTCAGTACACGAATGAATGACGAAGCAAAAAAAAACAAAGTATGGCACGCCAAGGTAAGTGGATGACGTCATTAATCGCGAGCAGGTAGGTCTGAAGACGAGTGGAGTGATTCTGCAATGTGGGTATAAAGAGGGGGAGCCAAGCGACTCGGCAATCGGTGTTTATGGCGAGCCGAGCAGAGTGACGTCGCAAGGCGCGACGATGCTTAGAAGCCAGGCTACGGCAGTTTCTCTATGTTGTAGCATTGCGCTTATTGTTTCGATTCCCCACACGTTCCATCTGTAAAGTGATGCAGTGGTAGTTTTAATCATACAAAATTCCATGAGGGTTTAGGAACCCTTCAAGTTTTCCCTATATTGTAGTGATATCTGAACCAAAATGGCTGCTACCACGTTTATGGTCCGAACCGTGATCATCCAAACTTAACTGACACTTAACATTAAAGTTGCGAAGGTATCAGGGTTGCGACAAAAAACTTGGTGGCTACCATTTTCGCTCTGCCATTTTTTCTACTTTGTATAGGGAGAACTTGATGAGTCGCTTTTTACTCTGAAAGTTTTTTTTTTTTGGTCTGATATCACCTCTTTTGGTTGTCTGATTGTGTCGCTTTACTGAAAGTGAACTTGATTACAAAATACCCGTGGCAAAATGTATGGGATTTATGACCCGATGGACAATCAATATACCTTACATGGCCAACCCGCTCTAACTACGTCGCGATGACGTAGTTCTCGCGGATTGGCCATGTTTGGGATATCGCCCATCGGTGATAAATCCCATACAGTTCGTCAGGGGTACTATGGCTGAACCGGCTCAATTTTGAACATTACCAGATTTTTAGAGAAGAAGAAATATCTGGTAAAGGGAGGTGCCAGCCCAGGAATTCGATCCAGGAAACCTCCGATCATCGTCTGGGCCAAAAGAGATTGTCCAGAATTTGCCAGCATACACCCCATAGCCGCTGAAGGAGCATGGTGGCCTCTCACGCTACCCTGGCCGGCAGTCCTGGCGGGGACTTTGCCAAGATCCCCTTTCCAAGGGTTCGACCAGATCCGCAAACCTCCAGCAACCAGGCTGAGCTCTCTCACCGCTTAGCCACGATGACCACTTTATTGACCCTAATGGGATTTTTCTATTTTATCACCTCTTTTCGTTGTTTTATGTATCGCTTTGGTAAAAATATAGGTTATGAGCGGCTTACGAAAATGTAATCGTTTCTAGAACAGCCTAAAGAAAATATTAACTTTAGTGTAATACTAGAATAATTGCTAGCTCAGCTATACGCTGGCTGTTTCATAAAAAAAAAGGAATGATCTTGAGCATACGGGTGGTGTTTGATGCACCGTTTGTATTATGGGGATGGTTTGTCTCATGTGTTTGTCATCGAAGGCGTGTATCCCATTCTTTTTCTTTTTTTGCGCGTTTTGAATATTTCATCGATCGTCGCTAATGCTTTAATTTTAATCGTCCAGCGGTTTATGCCAGCGGTTTATGCATTTTTTCAACAATTTTTTTTTCCGCTAGCTAACAAACACTGTATCTGCTCAGCCAGCGTGATCAGCTCAGCCAGCTTGATCAGCTCAACTTCTTTCAAACAATTATTATTCATTATCTACCGATATACGCATCTCATCCCTCTTGTAACAATACACGGATGCAGGAAAACAACAATGAACGGGGGCTGAGAACTAGTTCTCAGCACTCGATTACAATGCAACGATACAGGACACAACAATGAAAAAGGGCTGTCCTCAGCACTCGATTTATTGTAAACGAAACCCGTGTTACACGTCCCATTCTGTAAATTTAATTACTTTCTAAACAGCAAGTTATTTTTCACCATGATAAATTCTGAAAACGGGCAATATCGGTAACATTTCAAGCATTAAAACTTATTAAAATATGACGCCCATTGTGAAAATTTAAAGTTGCTCCTTTAAAATTTTCTTTAAAATCTTTAGTTTCGGCGGTACATTTTTGTTTGCTTGTGGAGATGGTTAGTTGCCATGTAAAATGTCGGACGCACTTACAAGGGCGCCCGCTGAAAGCTAACAAGAGAATAGGAGGGGGAGGGGGGAATTTTTCTGAGGACCTTTCTTTGGGGGACGCGCCTTATTTTGGCCAAATTGGTGTTACGGATTGTTGAAAAAACCTTTGTTTTAACGTTTTAAAAAAATATTTTTTAAAAGATTTTCTTCATGATTCTGTCTACCAAAAAGGCAAGAAGGCAAAGAAAAATAGCAAAAAGGGAGATGGTTTCAGCCCCAATGTAAGGGAAATCTCGCGCACCGACTTCCGATACAACCATCTTCAACATTATATTCCGTACTCTGTTCCTAAATATCTCCATCAATCGACAAATCAAACAAATCCTCGAATACCAAATTCGAAGCCATAATAGAACACTATACGCAAACGCTTTTTTTCCTTTCCGCCTTGCATTGTTGAACTACTCCGTGTACTACATCATTATTAGAGTCGTATGCTTCTTCATTGTCGGGCAAAGATGCGGACATCGGTAGATAAATACGTTATCGCCTGCTTCTCTCGTGCAAAGAGCTAACACTAACAATTTTGTTGTAATTTGTTTTATTTCGTTAGTTTTGGTGTGTTGATATCACTCCTTTGAAGGGCCGAACCACTCTCAACTTGGTGGCCTGTTCACCAGTTTTTGGCTATGTTTGTTTTGCTTTGTTTTTACAGTTGGTTTATTTTTCGTGAATTGGACGTGAATACAATTTATTTGGCAACGTTGTTTAGATTTATCGTGCTACTCTAGTGTGTGTCTAGGCATGCACGTCAGTATACACGCTGTTATTGTCCGAATTTTGGCCGTCCAATGAAAGACGAATGTAATGTACTGTAATGTATTTATCATGTCAAAAACCAACTGGTAAAAGGGGCCGCCAAGTTCCGAATGGTTCGACCCTTCAAAGGAGTGATATGAACACACCAAAACATTCACCAAGTTAATCGCACCGTTAAATAGTTCGAAGGTTAAATGAAAACTAGAACATTGCTAATTTCGGTAGCAATGTTCAAGTTTTCATTTAACGTCCAAAGTATTATTCGGTGCGATTAAGTTGGCGAATGTTTTGGTGTGTTCATATCACTCCTTTGAAGAGCCGAACCATTCGGAACTGGGCGCCCCCTTTTACCAGTTTTGGTTTTTGATGATATCACTCCTTTTTTTAAAATTGTGTATTAAACTCAACTCCACTACCGTGCAGATGGGTAATAAAGTGGCATGTCAATTATAATTGTTGTAATTTGTTTTCTTTCGTTAGTTTTGGTGTGTTGATATTACTCCTTTGAAGGGCTGAACCACTCTCAACTTGGTGGCCTCTTCACCGGTTTTTGCCTTTGTTTATTTTGCTTTGTTTTAGTCTTCTGTACGCCGTAACCGACGAGAAGACTATTGCAACGACTTTGCCCGTCCGTCCGTCCGTCGCTTTTTTCAACTTCCCAACAGTACCAGATATTGACGACAATTGTTTACAACGTCCATTGTTTAATAGACTGCTTCGACGCGTCCATTGTTTACAACGTCCATTGTTTAATAGACTGCTTCGACGTAACTAAATTAAATAATAACAGCAGTTCTAGTACATGATAGAGGTGTGCGCCTCAACATTGGAAGTGGAGGAACTGTACAGAAGACCGGTGCGACTAGACAGTCGCTGTAGCCGCTTGTTTAGAGATGGTTTATTTTACGTGAATTGGACGTGAATACAATTTCTTTGGCAACGTTGTTTAGATTCTTCCTCCAACACTAGTGTGTGTCTAGGCACGCACGTCAGTATACACGTTGTCATTGTCCGAACTTTGGCTGTCCAATGAGAGACGATGCCGACAATACTAACAATGGTTATAACAATATTTTCGTACTTATACGCGCCATCCCACGCCATCCTCGTTACATCCCTAGGCTCCAAACCATAAAAGGTACGCAGTTCGTATCGTACTGTAGCCATTCGTCCAATTCATAGCTGGATCAAGCCTTCCCGTTATCTCGGTATCTATGAATAATCAGTCACCCTATGGAAATTAACATCGGGATGAGCGGAATTGAATTAGATGGCTAGTTACACATTTTCAACGTTATTGAGGGTCAGATTTTGCATTGAAAGCAGCTTAGCTGGCATTCCTACACGAGTTAATTTTTGTCAGGTGGGTCATTGCTCTTGATTTCAACACAATTTAAGCTTTTGTACCGCAATATTATTTTTCATCAAGTACCTGAAATGTGCCCAACTATGCTTCAAGTTATAATACACTGACGCTATGGCGCCGCGCTACAACTGTTTACAACCTCGACAATTGAATTGATGTGATATTTGTTGTGATTATTGTTACCTAACTTGGCGCGACACACTGGCTTGTGTCTAGATTAGGGCCGCAACCCAAAGTTATGCGTCCACCCTACAAACTACAGCATGGAAAACTGTCTACCAATCCAACAAATGTACACAACCACACACACACAACATCAATGTCCTTCATGCCGCAAAACACTGTGGCAACAACTAACAACACTACAACAACAACACAATACCACAATACAACACTAACAACCCAACAATACTAACAATGGCTATAACAATATTTATCGTGCTACACTATTGTGTGTCAGTAAGTAAGTTAGCTTGTGTAGCAGGACGCATAGCTTTGGGCTGCGGCTCTAATAAACAGATTCAAAGATTCACTTATTGTATTGTTAATTACAAGGCACTTCACGATCAGGGCTTATAAAGTGTAAATAATTAATGGTCGCTGATTAGTAAAGGCGACCATTAGACACTGATGACCTCAGACTCCCATGTTAAAGCTGAAATTTCGGTGTTGAATTTCTCCGCCGTCTTTCAACATATCCCGTTGAAATTTGGTATGTGAGCGTTGTGGGACTTGGCCAACACGTGTACCAACTTTTACTAATTTCCGGTTTGTCATATTGGATATCCGGACTCGAGCTGGAATCGTGAGTTTCATTTTTGTTTTACCACTTTTGGTGGTAGTGATGGACTATGGACACGTTTATACAATGGCCTCTTCAGACTAACCCATTTGTCGTAGAACGCTTGTTCTTGGCTCATTTGAAAGATCTACTTCCGGAGATGTGCCCTTTACAGAAATTAAAATTTCAATTGGTTGTCCCGTTACGGAAAGGGGAGTATAAGCTTTTTAGTGGGGGCCATAGCCCTTGGCTGTACGCCCACCCTAAAGTAATATACATAACTAGACACACAATACAATGCACTATATTACAAACCAATAAAACTGCTGTACCACAGCGACGGCACTGTTGCAATATCCGATTTAAGACACATAGGTGTGATAAAGTCGTCAAACCAAGTCTTTCAATCAGAGCACACTTCTGCTGCAGGAATCACTGAATTCTGGCTCACTATGGCTCCACTGATCTTCCACTGTGTACAAGGACAGATTCCATCAGGCACGTCAAGGCTGTGCTGCGCCATACACATTTTCTCACCAGGCATCAGCTGCAACCCATCACCCACTGTGTGTATAAGGTGTTAACTCTGCCTCTCATTCGCACCAACTAGGGCCAATAGCCATGATTCCCCATTATCATTCACTGTGTATAAGCCTAGCCCGTCGTGCCTTCTCTACCATGACTTTCTACATGAACGCTTCGCACCTACTTGCCTCCACTATGCACTAGGCACACATTCAACATGACTGTACTTGTGGCTTTTCTCTCACCTTCCATTGTGTAGCTGCAGATGTCACAGTTTGTAATCTGCTTCTTCCTTTGCTGTGCCACAAATGAGGGCCCTAGGGAAAGACATGGGGGGGGGGGCTTTCAAATTACCACACTTGCAGATCGTATGAAACAGGCTATTGCTCGTAGACGATGCATATCACTCTTCCAGTCATTCACGCGTAGAAGCGCCTGAGCAGTTGTGCCCTGCTCTATCCATTGCTTCAATTTTACTCTTGCTCATTGATAATGGACACAATGTAACAGTAAGTGGGTAACAGAGCAGATTTCTCCGCACCTACGGACATCAGTGAGACTCCAGCCTAGGCGATGTCTGTGTGATGGCAGAAGAGTATGCCCAGTCCTCAGAAGTGACAGAGAGCGGGCCATCCAGTATGGTAGGCTGTTAAGCCCTGGGTTGCAAGAGCAGCACGGATTAATTTCAAAGAGGAGTTACGAGGCCCTGAACGATCCGTTTTATTGTTTAACATTGTTTTAAACATTATTTTTATGCAACAAAGTCAATCAGCAAACGCAAGGCACAAGGCGTAGACCGAAGATTCATTTTATTTCATTTTATTTACAGAGCGTAACGGCCTAATACACCATGAGCGCTCTCTAAAAACTACTAAAAACTACTTAAAACTACCTATAGTTACAACCCGTCTGTATATTACATACAGCAGCTGGCCAGCCGGGGAACAAGAGAGCACGAGTGACCCCAGGACCCTAGGTAAATTGCTGCGTTGCCCTATAAAAACCTAAGATCCTGCGCAGGGGACCAATAACAAACGGGGAGTGTGGCGAAACACCAAGGGCCTTATGCATTGGGTCAACCCCAGCGTCAACCACAAAACGGCGCTGAGCCGAAAAGCAAATGCTAACAATGCTGGTGAGCCAACAATTCACCCGCACATGAGTAGTGGTCGACCGAAACCAATTTTTTCACTTTCGGCCGAAACCGAAACTACTGCCGAAACCAGTGATTTGGTTTCGGCTGAAACCGAAATCACCACCGAAACTAGCAATTCGGTTTCGGCCGAAACCGAAACCACTACCGAAACCGGAACTAAAACCTAACCTGAAAAGTATCAATTTTAATAATTTGACAAAAAAAAAAACAGGAATAAAATCATAAAAACATGAATGTGCGGCCTCCAACCCCTCCAACAAAAATAAGGTTTTAGAATTTAAAAAGAACTTGTAAGTCTTGCTACAAGACTTCAGGACTTTCGTTTGTATTTTTTTTTTGTCACTACTTGGTATGTACTTGGACTTACATATTATTGGGTTGCTCTAAGCAACTTACCCTAACTAGAAGGAAGGGCACAAACACTCGTGTTGACGTCTAGTAACAGGTTGTTTATTATGAGCTAGGCACATACATTTATAACGTATGTTCAGTCACATGGCTTGCTACTATTGGCTAACAATAACTGATAGGTGCAAGATGCACCCTGTAACAACGAATCAGAGCAATCAGTTAAACACCAAGAAATGGCAAAGGACGACAGCAATAAATAACATGCAAATACTGTGTGCACGAAAGGTGCACACAACAACAAATCTAGGAACAGACCAATGCCCCCCTATTAATGAAAGAGCATTGACTATTCATTAATCATTTACTTGTCACAACATTTGATCAGTTTAGGAATTCATTTTCTTACAAAAATACTATTTTCTTTGCTGCCAAAACATCTTAACCTGATAATTTAACATTACATTCCTCGAATGTGATGTTCCCCTGGACGTTTCTTCCGGTGCGCAGCCGCCTGCTTGCTTGTCTCCTACCGCCCATGCGCGTGGTAGTTCTCCCTTATAAAAGCGACAGCGCGCACGCTATCGGCATTCATTTTCCTCCAGAGGTGTCTCCACGCCACCTCGCGCCGCTGTTCCCCAGCTTTTGCACGGAAAATTGGATTCTACCCGAAGATGGCCGCCGCCTCCGAAGCTTTCGCTTCGCTCGCCGCTCCCTCTCATGCTCTCCTTCGTCCACAAGCAACTGGCTTCTCCCTCGGCAACAGCTGGATCTACGCCCTCGACCTCGCTGCAGTTGGCCCGATCCCTGCCGCCTCCTTCACCGAAGCTCCATCTGCAAGCAACAACGTCTTCTCGGACTCTCCCTTGCAACCCGGCCAGCGCACCCCGCCAGCCGAACCCATGGACCTATCGGCTCTACGGGAGGATTTTCTACGGGCGAAAAACGTCTACCGTGAAGCCAAGAAATCCCTTCAACGGGCTACGGCAGCTACCCTCTCTCCAGCCCGCAACTCTCCCTTGGACTTGTCGTCCAACTCCTCCTGGATTGGTCAAAGCGTCTCCCGCAGCGAAGTCCGGCACATCGTCCAGGAAACGGTCCATGTGATGCAAGACAATCCCATGCCGCCTCCCTCCTGCACGTCTTCCGCCCGACACGCCCGCACACAAGCCTGGATCACTTCTGCCTCCAGCCACGACTCGGGCAAACGCGGCTCAACGCTGCCCCCTGCCGCCCAGAAGAGACGCAAGTCATCTTCTCCCTCTCGTCAGCAAGCTTCTCCTCCTGCGGGCCCCACGGCGACTACCGAAGCCCCACATCCCGCCATCCCTCTTTCGTCCGGCAAGAGGATTCACTTCCCGGACGAGGCCACCGATGACCAAGTTTTCCCCTTGGCCGCACTTCTCAAGACGGTCGAAGAAACCATCCCCGACTGCTTCCTACTCAAGCCCTTGCAGTCGGCCGACGCTCCCGTGATCAACCGTGGGCTGAAAACTGGATTCGGCTTGGCCCTTAGGGACAAAGACACCAAACCCCGCAATATTCTCGGGTAATCCACCACGCTGCTAACCTGCCTCCTCCGCAATGAAGGCTCCATACTCGGCAACGGCGACCCCCTCATCCTGGACAAAGAACTGCCACCGCCTAGTCCAGGCCGTGAAAACAGCTTCTTTCGTCCGTTGGGCGACGGCGCTACAAACCCGAACAACTTCGCTACCTACCCGGAATGTGAATTCTTACGCAGCAAAGTGAAGATGGATTTCGGCACTGCTCTTTCCATCCCGAAGAAGGCTGACGTCCCTACTTTCGTCCTTTACGACAATGACAAGTGTCTTCGGCTCAGCCTACGGGCCGTCTCTCAAGCCGACGTTCTCAACATGGCGGTAAACGCACTATGCGAGAAATTATCCTCGGACGCAAGCCCCGAAAAAATACGCAGTCTTTCGTCCCTAATCATGCAACTCTTTCAGAAGGCAAGCTTCGCCACGTATCACTCCATCAACTGGGCTACGAGAGCCCTTTTCAGCAACATTCTGCTGCTCCGAGACATTGCTCTTTCGTCCGCAAACAGCCTAAACGTCTCCACGATGCACCGGCTCCGCAACCAGCCCATCCACGAGTCGGACACACTCTTCCGGGGCCTCATCCCAACTCTCGCTCCCCACCTCGACATCGCCCGTAAACCCAGGCCGTTCAAACAGATCCCTTCTGCCTCTCACCCGGCTCTGAAGAATAAACAGCCCAACCCCCGGCCTCCCTTGGACAACTGGAACAGGATGCCGGCCCCTTCCCAATCTCCGCATCACAACGACTCTCGTCCGAAAAACCTGCAGCCCTTTCGGACGGACCAGCCTCGCTCTCGTTCCGGCCAACGCAACCAGAAGCGAGCCACCACTCCAGACCGACGTAGTCGCCACTCTTCACCAGGAGGCAAAACCAACTTCCGCAAGAACCAACAATGACGCCTCTCACCCATCCTGTCTTCCAGTCGGGGCTAGATTACGTTTTTTTCTCCCAGCTTGGCTACAACTAACAAAAAATCCAGAAGTCCTTTTTACCGTCAAACACGGCTTTCGTCAGGAATTTCTGTCGAAGCCACCGCTCCTCCCATCACCGCCATGGGAATTCTCCCCACCACCAAGACAACAACTATCGTTCGAAGTCTCAGAACTCCTGCGGAAGGAAGCGATAAGGGAATGCCACAAGCCAGGCCCGGGCTTCTACAGCTCCATCTTTACCCGACCAAAGAAGTCAGGAGGCTCCCGCTTGATCTTCAACATGAAACCTCTCAACAAATTCATCTTAAACGACCATTTCAAAATGGAAACTCTCGAATCCATCCGTCTTTCGTTCAAGCAAAACGACTGGACAGTCTCAATCGACCTAGAAGATGTATCTCCATGTCCCACTCCATCCGTCTATCACGCACCTCTTTTGGTTCATCTACAACCAGAAGGTCTACGAATTCCGTTTGTCTTCCCTTCGGCCTGAATGCAGCCCCCAGAATCTTCACCTTGGTTCTCAAACCTATTCTGGCACATCTACACCAAAACGAAATTCAAGCCAACGCTTACCTGGACGATTGGGCCCTCAACAACTCGGACCCTCTTACTCTACTACAAAACAGGGACAAGACCATTTCCCTACTAAACCGACTGGGCTTCGGAATAAACTACTCGAAATCTCGCCTAATCCCAGCACAAATCTTCACCTTCCTGGGAGCCTCTTTCGACCTCCACACAGCAAGAATTGCCCCCTCCCCGGAGCGGATAGAAGACCTCCTTCTCCACACCCGCCTCTTTAGGTCGAAAACAAGTTTTTCTCCTAGGGAACTAAACTCCCTCATCGGGAAGATGGACGCAATGGCAAACCTCGTCCCCTACGGTCAATGGATGGTAAGACCACTTCACCACCACCGCATAGACAACCGGGCAATCAATCAGGACCTCCCGGACAAGCAAACCCCTTTCAGCCCCGACTTTCCTCTGGACTCCCTCCTTTGGTGGTCAGATGTCACCAACCTCACGAAGACACAACCTCTCCACGAACCACATCCCGAGGTACTTATCTTCACTGACGCTTCAAAGACGGGCTGGGGTGCCCACCTGGGAACACAAGAAGCCTCCGGCCTTTGGCCTCCATCCTGCACGGACCACATCAACTACCTCGAGCTCCGAGCAATCTTACTCGCCCTACATCATTTCCTTCCCAACATCAGGAACAAAACTATACAAATTCAGTCCGACAACACGACTGCTCTGGCCTACATAAAGAAACAAGGAGGAACGAAATCCAGATATCTCCACCACCTAACTTCAGAAATCTTCAACCTCTGTATCCCGCACAACATCACACTCCTTCCTCTCCATAACCCAGGCAACAGGAATGTGATTGCCGACTCCCTATCACGCCGGAAACCTCCGACAGGCGAATGGTGCCTCAAGAAATCCATCTGCGAATCTCTCTTCACCATCTGGGGCACTCCAATGATAGACCTGTTCGCCACGAGGCACAATGCCAGACTTCCCCACTACATCAGCCCGATCCCGGATGACTCGGCAATAGCAATAGACGCCCTCACGTTTCCTTGGCACAACCTATTCGCCTACCTTTTCCCACCCTTCAAAACTACTTCCACAAGTACTTCGGAAAATAGAGGAAAGTCACAGCCTGTTCATTCTAATAGCCCCTCTCTGGCCATCGGCAGCATGGTTCTCACTCCGTCTAGAACTTCTAGTCGACATTCCAAGAAGTCTACCTCTTCAACCAGATCTTCTATCCCAACAGAAAGGAACAAAGCTACACCCGAACGTGGCCACCCTCAACCTACACGGGTGGCTACTATCATCAAACTCCTTAAAAAGGCTGGAATTCATCAAGAAGAGGCCGAACGCATCGCCTCAAAGGCAACAAGAGACTCCACTAACCGGATGTATGACAGCCACTGGTCAAAATGGATTCGTTGGTGTATCACAAAACAAGTTAATCCTGTCAACCCACCTCTTCCCACCCTCCTGAACTTCGTCAGGGACCTGTTTAACATCGACAAACTCAAAGGCTCTACAATCCTCGTCTACCGCTCTGTCTTAAACACTGTCTTCAAAGCCGCCAACAACATGAACCTACTTGACGACTACAGAATTTCGGGCCTGCTTCGTTCATACGAAAACGAAAGACCCACTACCAGAAGATCAATAACAGACTGCGACCTTTCTCTCGTTCTCCAGTCATTAATGAGCGAACCATATGAACCTTTACAGGACACCTCCCTTCATCTCATGACCCGCAAAACGATCTTTCTTGTCACTTTAGCTGCCAGCCTTCGTTGTTCAGAAATCCAAGCCCTCTCAGCAGATCCTGCATACTGCATCTTCGGCCCCAACGTCTCTTCTGTCACCCTATATCCGAGGTCAACATTCAGAGCTAAAACACAGAAACCTTCGGAACCACCAAAACCAATCACCTTTCCAGCTCTATCCACCCTAGTTGGAAACGAACCGGAACGCCTTCTATGTCCAGTCAGAGCCTTACGCTTCTACCTAGCCCGGACACGTCATGAAGACATTCGCCGAGGAAGAAACCAACTCTTTCTCCCAGTCGACCCCCAATCTGGTGAAACATCAGCTGCCATGGTTTCAAGATGGATTAAGAAAACAATCGAAGCAGCCCACGAAAAAACTCCGAATGAGAGCATGAGAGTGACGGCGCACGAAGT
>JAHWFP010150948.1:0-12550 GCA_023313725.1 Lithobius niger | reverse complement strand
ACGCCTTCAATGCAAGGTTTGCAAGTGTGTACAGCCTTGCAGAAGGGATCTCTCCTCCAGTGTCTGATGTGAGTGTCTTGTCTCACCTAGGATATGTTCCGTGGGAATTTTCAGAGTTTAAGGCATCTCTGTCGTATTGCAGAGCTTCCAGCGTATCAGGTATAGGTGGCGTAGTCTATGATGCCATACGTCAGAGAACTGCGGCGAAACAACAGCCTCTTCTAGCTCTGTTTCGACAAGTTCTCCATGGTGCACCTATTCCTCCAGCCTGCTTGTTCACCATCCTTGTTCTGATTCATAAACCTGACAGCAACAGGTCGGAGCGAGTGAACTACCCGCCAATAGCTCTATTGTCATGTATCAGGGAAGTTTACGAGCCAATGGTGATGAGGCGACTGAGCTGGCATATTGAATACTACGAGTGCCTAGCCAGTGTGCAGTTATGGTATCGGCCGAACCGTAGTGCACAGGATGCTGTATTATTCCAGCTCTCCAGTATTCCAGAAGCGTGGACACAGCGAAAGGTAGTCTTGGCTGTCTTCCTAGACATCAAGGCAGCCTATGACACTGTCCATAGCGTGGGTCAGGGCGGCTCTGGTCGATATGGGAGTTGGAGTTGCGCTTTTGGGTGCACGGGCATTTGTGACAAGAGTGAATGGCAGCTGGTCGACTGAAGCAACTACCGACGGAGGGCTTCCTCAAGGGAGTTGCTTGAGTCCGACGCTCTTTGCTGTTGCTATCAATGAAGTTTTGATAGAGATTGGTGTCTGCGAATATTGTCTGCTATGCAGATGACGTTGCGGTTTGGTTTGTTGGTGACATGCTGGAGCTTCTGACAGAGCAGGCGCAGAAGACTTGATGATATTCAGCATCTGCTCGGGGAGCAGGGACTGCTCTTGGCCCCAGCCAAAACTGAAGTAGTAGTGTTTGCAAGGTATGCCAAGGTGGCTCTTGAACAAGTGCGGCTTCGAGTAGGGAATCATGTAGTAGGTCTGAAGTCGCATGTAAATACCTAGGGATGGTGCTGGATGCGACCCTAGACTGGTCACAGGGTGTCGCCAGGGTGAAGCAAAAGTTGCTAGCGTGGACTGCTGTGTTGCGTGCACTGTGCGGTGGTAAACATATCACGAGAGAAGCACTTTTGGCAGCGTATAGAACCTTTGTTCGGCCGGTAATGGATTACCATTTACTGTTCCTGGCAACTTCTAAGAAACACCTGAAGGCGCTACAAGATGCGGTCAATGTGTGTTTGCGTGAGGTTTCGGGCTGCATTGCCTCCACCCCAGTTCAGGCACTATGGGTGGAGTGCGGTGAGCCGCCTGTTGAGTACAGAGCCAAAAAGCTTCTAGTGGCGCTCTGCCTACGCAACCCGAGTAGTGGGCAAAGTGACCCAGTTGGCAGAATTTTGGAGGACTACGGTAAATTGAGTGAGAAGGCTAGGAGCATCCTTGGAGAAGCAGGTACCAGTGTAACATTGCTTCAGCAGGTATCGGACTGTACCCTGCCGGTAGCCAGTGCATGGTCTCTCAGTCCCTGGAGCTGGTGTCCGGAGCTGGCTGAAGTCTTTTGACTGAATAGTACGGAGTGTGGCATTTACTTTGATGCCTCCTTCCAGGCTGGTGAGCTGTCCGGGAGACTTGGGATTGTCATCCCGTCACTGAAGGTTACGGTTCAGCGCCATGTGGTTGCTGTCACATTGAGCATGCTCCGTGAGCTGCTTGCCATCTGTTGCTCTAGAGTTGCCATCGTTCACACTCTACACTGACTCGTTAGCCAGCCACAGGCTTTTGCAGAAGTCATGTGAGAATCTTGAAGTACAAGATCTACTGATTTACATGATTTTCTGGAAATTCTGGGTGACAACTCGAAACAGTCGTGTTGAGTTTCGATGGACAAAGGTCATTGTGGCGACCCTGGGAATGTCCTGGCAGATGGGCTTGCCCGTGAAGCAACTGTGGGGATGTGCCTGGCTGTCACCCAGGTGCTTTCTGTGCAGATGCGTCGTACCATGGTCAAACGGTAAGCACTTGCAGCATGGCAAAGGGATTCAGAGGCGACGGATGCAGCTAGGTGCTGTTATGCCCTGCACCTTACGTGCGCTGTGAAGTCCAGACTAGACTTCACAGCGCACGGTGCAATGCGCTGTGAAGTGCACGATCTATCGCGCACGAAAGATCAGTGTCGTGATAGATCGTGTCGTGATCGTCACGACACGAAGGTACTATCTAGACTCAGAGTTGGGCATACTCTACTGCGTGCTGATCAGCTGAAGTTTGGCTGGGTCGGTACACCGACTTGCTTAAGGTGCCTTGTTGACGAGACACCAGAACATGAACTCTTGCGTTGCAGGAAATATGTCAGAACGCGCGTGCTGTTGGCTCGCTGGGTGCAAGAACTGTCCACGGTTCAAGAGCTGCTGTCAATGACAAGTGGTAGGCAGCCGTATGCTAAGTTACGAGCGATTGCGAAATTTTGTTTTGCTTCAGGGATTAGTGTGTACGAGATAGAGAGTAGTAGCGATGGTCCCCTGTCTCCCCCTTCCCCCAAACTGGCCAATGTTTTCATGTGCTGTGGCGCTGTGATGTGTAGTGCTTCTGCAGGAAGAGAGTCAGCGGAGACTTTCCCTCTAAGGGGAAGTGAAAGCCAGCTGGTCCGAGAGATCTGGAGTGATAGTGTGATGATCAGTGGGTGTAGCTGTTCGAAGCCCACTGGAACTTTACCTTCATGGGAAACAGAAAGTGAGCAGGCAACTTGTGCACTGTGGATAAGTGAGAGTAATCAGCAATGGCAATGTCAGGAATAAGGTGTTGTGCTGTTGTGGCCCAGAAAACAGTGCATTGAGCAATGCACGACGGAGTACAATGCTTGAGGCGTGACAATTTGTAAGGCAGTTATTGGCAGTGTAGTATGTTTGGTGATGCGAGTGTGCAGGAGGTAATGTATACATAGGGTTAATGGGGCGTACGGCTTCGGGCCACTGCTCCCAATAAATATGTTCGAAAAATTATAACAGTTTATTGTTGTAAGAGATATAGTTTTCACTCGTGATTTCCACTCTTTTATTATTGTTATATAATGGGGTATTGTTGTATCAATGTTTTAAAACTAATACATGTTTTAAAATTTGTTTGATTAGTAAATGTGGTAAGTTACCTTTTAGTTTGGCATAGCTTCATTTAGTCTGGGCAATGTTAGGTTTTACCTGAAAAAAATTGTAACAAAAGCAATACCTTGGCAAATAGTCTGAAAAATATATTTTACTAGCATCGTACCCAGCTTCGCCCGGGGATTTGTTTAACCCGTGGTTGTTTCCCAGTATTTGCTCGGTGCTGCCTGATCGTTCACTGCAACAGTCAATTTTACTTTGTGTAACACTCCCCCCTTTCCGTCAATCCTCTCCCTCCGCAAGGATAATGTTAAAACAGCGTTCGGCACACAATTATGGATAAGAAAGGTGATATATATCTTTTACGTAAATGCAACCATTGAACCCCAAGAACGTGTTAAGTGTATCACCCTTAATATTTTGCACTAGAGTGCTCCTTTTTGGTTTCAAAGTGCTCTTGCGAGCTTTCTCTTAGCCCAAAATGGACAATTGGACATGCTTATAATATTCTGAAAGGTGGGGATCTCTCCTCTCTAACAATCCTGAATAATTTTTTTTTAGGTTAGGTAGGGACCGTTTTACACCTGTTTAAAGGTGAAGTATTACCGGTGCAGTGGCAAAAGCATATGGTGATTTTCGATGTTCTCTTACGATTTCTCTATTAACTCTAACTGGACATGGTTCGGATTTTTTGAAAGGTCGGGATCTCTTCTTTCCATCAATCCTAACTAAAATGGTCAAACTTAAATTGGGACCATCTGACACCCGTTTAACTGTGAAGTGATAGTGGCATAGCAGCAAAAGCATGTGGTGATTTTCCGTTTCAGAGAGCTACTGCGAGCTCTCTATTAACCCAAAGTGGACATGCTATGATTTTCTGAAAGGTGGGGATCTCTTCTTTCCATCGATCCTAGTTAAAGTTGTTTAACTTAGATGGGACCGTTTTACGCTTATTTGAAAGTGAAGTATTAGTGGCGTAGTGGCAAAAGCGAATAGTGATTTTCTATTTCAAACTGCTCTTATGATATCTCTATTAACCCGAAGTGAACATGCTTAGAATTTTCTGAAAGGTGTGAATCTCTTCTTTCCATTAATTCTAACTAAAATTGTTTATCTTATATAGGAACTGTCTTACACCCGTTTAGAGATGAAGTCATAATGCCAAAGGATCGAAAATCACCTCATGCTTTCACCTTTAAACAGGCCTAGGAAGGTCCCTATCTAAGCTGAACAATTTTAGTTAGAATTGATGGAAAGAAGAGATTCCCACCTTTCAGAAAATCCTAAGCATGTCCACTTCGGATTAATAGAGATAGTAAGAGCAGGTTGAAATAGAAAATCAGAATAAGTTGTTGCTTCTACGCCATTATTCACCTTTAAACGGGTATAGAACGGTCCCTATCTAAGCTAAATAATTTTAGTTAGAATTGATAGAAAGAAGAGATCCTTACCTTTCAGAAAATCTTAAGCATGTCCATTTCGGGTTGTTAAGCGCTCGCAGCAGCCCTCTGAAATCGAAAATCACCACATGCTTTCTCTGCTTTGCCATTATCACTTCACAGTCAAAATGGTGTCGGACGGTCCCTATTTAAGCTTGACCAGTTTGGATGGAAAGAAGAGATCCCGACCTTTAAAAAAATCTGAAGTATGTCTAGTTTGGGTTAATAGAGAGATCGTAAGAGCACTTTGAAATCGAAAATCACCATGCTTTTGCCACTACACCAGTAACACATCACCTTTAAACAGGCGTAAAACGGTCCCTATCTAACCTAAACAATTTTAATTAGGTTTCATGGAAAGAAGAGATCCCCACCTTTCAGAATATTATAAGCATGTCCATTTTCGGCTAACAGAGAGCTCCCAAGAGCACTTTGAAGGCCGAAAAGGAGTTCCCTAGTACATAATATTAAGGGTGATACACTTAACACGTTCTTGGAGTTCAATGGTTGAGGCGTTTACACAAAAGATGTATATCACCTTTCTTGTCCATAATTGTGTGCTGGGTTTTGTTTTAAAATTATCCTTTTGATTTGGTGACGGTTAAGGAGTTACAGCCACAAAACTATTTTCAGAGAAGCATTCCCCCCCCCCCCCCCTATCAATGTTTGGCGGCTAGATTTTCGTAGATTTTGGACGTATTTTATAAAACATATTTTTTTAGACTAACAGCGAAGGTATTGCTTTTGTTACATTTTTTTAGGGGGGTGTGTTTTTTTTTAGGGTCAAACCCAAAATTGACTAGACGAAATGAAGATATGCCAAACTAAAAGGCAACTCCACATTTACTAACCAAACAAATTTTAATACATGTATTAGTTTTAAAACATTGGCACAACAATACTCCATTATTTAACAATAATATAAGAATGGAAATCAAGAGTGAAAACTTTGACTTTGACTTTGTTGAGCTTAAAGACCCCGGCGATCATGCGCTCAGATTAACCTACTTAACCTAACCTAAAACTAAAACAACTTGAAAACCAAACTACTAAACTGGTATCCAACAATGAACAACCAATCGTACAAAACACCCCCAAACCCCAAAACCCGACCCCCCCCCCCCCCGCCTACCTCTTATAACAATAAACCTGTTATAATTTTTAGGCTCTCACGCAACAACGCATACAAAATGATTGTTTATAAAGACCTTTTGTCTATTGTTTAAAAAGTTGAATTGTGTATGCAACAAATAACAGAAATCGTGATAACTTGCCAATTATTTAAGATAAACGCATGCGGTTTGCGGAATTCGTTAGCGTTAGTTATCTTCTTCAATTCACTGCATATATTGACGTAAACCCGATCCTTACGCCTCTGTGTACTATTTAAAACCGTGATGAGAGAAAACCTACCATGAGAGTAGAGCTGTGTACAATTAAAACATCAATTTCTCGTTAAAAAATAGGTTTTTGAAAATTTTTACCAGATATAATTTTTGTCGGAAATTTTATGCTCTACAACTTTGGTCGTGTACATTATTGCCGTAAAGTCAACCAGAGACGAGATAATGGACGAAAACCTGAACCGGACGTGACTTTTGGCCATTTTTCCAAGATGGCGGCGACAGCTAACTCGGAATGTTGGGGAGTTTTAGTAAGTTGGTTAGTATGACGTATATGGGTTATGTACCAAATTTTCAGCTTAATGGGAATGTTTTCCCACAAACGCCTAAAAATTGGCTAATTTGACTGGTTTAAAACTCCAAATGACTTTGCCAAAAGGTACCAGCAGTAATTATTTTTACTAGCTGCACCCACGGTGTAACATACGCCGGTCTAGCCGGTTCCCACACACCTTAGCGAAATACTTTACTGGGTAGCATGAAATGAAAATGGTCCGACCCCCCCTCCTGTCCCCTCCCCCACCTTTCCCTGGCTCCCTCTCACCACATTCTCCCACTGCATGGTCAGAGTTCCCTCATGCGCCTACTCCCTGGTAACCCCTTTTACCTCCCCCGCCCCCGAATCCCCCATTGTGTGGTCTGAATCTCCCCCCCCATCCCTGCTGCCCGTCCCTTTGAACCCCTGGTATTTTGTTTTCGTAGGAAATGTAAATGTCTTTTTTGACCGGCTGACACCACTGTTATGTTCTAAATTGCCTGTTTCTCCGGTCTTATACCACGCGTCATATACCCAGCAGTGATTGTTACTCAACCTTTTTTGAAAGTCTTCAAGTCTGCTCTAAGAGCTAGCATTTCGTTTGTGACTGATTGTAACACGGCCCAACCGTTCACATTGTCGGGCACTCGCTCTTTGTCTTTGCTACCGTGGCAAGAATGAACCTGCTCGCCCTCTTTCATTGTAGTGCATGATGATTTTACTCAGTGCTACCGAAGCATGATGATTTTGCTAAGTGCCACCCAAGCCTATTATATACAGGGTGTTTAAAAAAAAAGCTACACATCGAAATTTTCCAAGTCCAACAACCATTCACCGTCGCTATAATCCTTATCCCTGACCTCAGTAAAGAAATCATTAAAGTTATTCCTGACCTCAGGAAAGAAAGATTTTATTTACATTTCAAATAGGAACGCAAAAAAAGGTAACAAAAGCATGTGACAACCGTCGTTGGTGGGGGATGGGGGGGGACCAAAACAAACAATAAAAGCCCTTAATTAGATTTCAAGTAAAAAGGGGAAAAAAAAACATTTATTGACCATCAAGCAAAATAGCTAAAATAAAGGCTGTTTAGCAACCCTGGTTTGTTTTTTTTTTGGGGGGGGAGCAAAATAAACAATATGTGCGTTAATTTTTAATTTCAAATAGAAAGAAACATAAAAGCATTTATTTGTCCTTCAAACAAAATAGCTAAAATAAAAGCATTTACAGTATTTGGATTTCACATAAAAACGCAAAAGGAACTACTTATCCACGTCTTATACGAAGATGAACCCGATCGACGCATTCATTCAGTTCTGTGAGGAAATTCCTAGATTTCAAATAAAAATAAAGCAAAAGAAAAAGTGCATGTGGAACCCTAGGGGAGGGGGGCGTGTGGAACTTTGGAACTTTGGCACGGTCCCCCGTCCCAGATAGGCTAACCTCTAAAAGGCTGACGTTTGACATTTTGTTTCAAACCAGTTACAACTTAAATTAAGTCCATCATTAAGGTTTAAAGGCAAAGAAAGATGTTCCAGGTGATGAATCACGAGCGAAGGTGCTCGAACTGTCCTCCTCCAGCAACGTTACACTTACCACATCTGCTTTTGACAGCTAAGCATATTCTTTTGCATAAGTCAGGAGTAAATGTCACAAATGCAGCAGTAATGAGAGCCTGCAGTGTTGCAATATCCTGGGCTGGTTGAATGTATACCAAATCCCGTGCTATTCCCCACACACTAAAGTCCATAGATGTCAGATCGCACGAACGCGTGGGCCATTCCATAGCACCTCTTCTAACAATCCAGCTGTTGGGAAATTGGTCATCAAGAAGGTCTCGCACCTTTTTGCATAGTGTGGTGATGCACCAGCTTGTTGGAAAATAATATCTGCAGGACACTTTTCCCGTACAGCTGGCAGAATCCTGTCTTCTAGCAGCTAACGATATACGGCACCGTCCATTGTTCCATCTAGGAAGAATGGTCCAATAACTCCCCCCCCCCCCCCACAGCCCATATACCTCCCCAAACATTGATGCCAGGTGACGGCGTGAATGCCGCCATAGTGATGTGTGGGTTGTCATCACTGTAAAATATGCAGTTGTGACGATTAACTCTCCCATTCAGATGAAACTTGGCTTTGTCGGAGTATAATATCCGTTCTACGTTCTGTGATCATCTGCAAGGAAATCTAGGAATTTTCGCAGAACTGAATGCGTCGATCGGGCCCATCTTCGTTTAAAAGGGAGTGCAACTCCTTTGGTTATCTCAATTCTGACTACTAGATGGCGCCAGCGTCTACAACGTGTTTCAGTTAAGATCTTAGTTCCACTTTTTCTCAGTTATTTTCCAACATAATAGTGCCAATCTTGTTTCTAATGAAAGAGAATCGAATTGCCTAGCGAAGTGTGGAGGCAAAATTATCTAAAATATATTTTTGTACTTTGGAGGAATATTTTTAGGTTGGCTCATTGAAAGATAAATAAAAACTGTAAACGTGATTACCATCCGATATTTTGGAATTAAATCCTTTTCCTCATTAAAAGAGTTACTGATTTCAAATTAAACAACAAAATACCATAATATGCAAGTGTTGTTTGAAAAAAATCGTACCTACTCTAATCGGATTCGAACGCAGAAAGGGTGTTAAGTGTAACGCGGCATGTTGACAAAGAAGGGCTGGATAGCAGTTCGAACGCTCGTCAGATCCGTGCGTTCGGACATCTGAGCCAAATGACGTTTCATATATGTATGTATGGAATGCTACCGACGTAAAACTGTGGCATAATTCGTTGATAAATATTCCAGCCAAAACCCATCTTTCCCGTTCTTGGATTGCGTTAGTTGCCCAAAGGAGTGGGAATAGAAAGTAATTCATACACGGCAATAGCCGTGTATATATATGATTGAAGTCCTCTCTCCAGCAAAACTAAAACTATTAATTTTTCCATTTCTATTCAATATATTTCGGCCAAACTTGGCCAGATAGTAGATAGAAACTTTTCCAAACTTTACACCAACTTTTATGCAATTCCGTGCAAGAGTAAACGTAATAGTTTATTTATTTTAGTTTTCACGTAAATTTGAAAACTGTTCACTTCTTGTTGTTGTTGTTCTGCTTCTTGGCTGACACGGTTTCAGAAAAAACTGTCACAGTGTCACGTAAGGGGTCCTTAAAAACACCTTTCTGGTGATATCGACATGAACGTGACACTTGCCAAAGACCTCCTCCCTCTCCCACCTTTAAAGCTTACTCGGGCCATAAAACTCTGGAGTTAAGCAAAAGCTGTAAAACCTACATTTACATATTACTAATAACCTGCAAATAAGCAAACTTTGTAAATAATACTAGGATCATATTACCAGATTTAACACCAATCCCTCGGCCGAGGAAAATACAACCTAAGTAGATTTTACAATACTTGAGTAAGACAATGTTAATCACGTAGTCCTGTTGTTGTAATAATCCTTGTATTTTACTTTAACCACGTCTATTGTTAAACCCCAGACCATACAAGCTGTAAGCCCAACAATACTCGCCATCTATATTGTTAGACCTTAAACTTTCTCAATGCCGCATGGGCGGAGATATTGTCACACTTGCGTTGTCGCTCCCAACTGTTGGATTCGTTTTTGTTTACTTTTTTTTTCTGAGCTCAGCAATCGTAACGGTTGGACTTACTTTTTCTGACTTCTGCCCACCTCAGTAGAAGCGGAAAACAAACATAGATGCCATCCGCCATTTCTCTTCTATGGATTAGAGAAGAGATTAACACCACAGTTTATGCTCTTGAACTTAACCAAGGATGCTTATTCCTTCAACGTCTTAAGTATAGCCTACGACCGGATTATCATTATTTTCGTTTGTAAGGAGTTTCAACGATTAGGCTGATGATGCTGATTAAGGCTCACAACTCCATGAATGACACCGTGACAATAATCCGAAGAAAACCTTTCCAACCCAGGAGCTGACAAGGCAGGAACAAACATCATCTTCTGCCGTACGAGTATAGAACTCCGACTGTACCTTCTTTGCCAATTCTGTCCTGTTCGGTCAAAATAAATCAAAAGTTGGGAGAGATAAATACTGTCCTTCAATCCATACGCAAACGCAGACAGTTTATAATTTATCATAGTTACCGTTTCCACTTGTTCTATGGACCTCTGGCGTGCTGGGTGCACGCTTGTGCAGTATTCAAGCTTGTAACCGTCTTATAGAAGAGGCCGTACGGTACCGAACCACGCTCTGCCCTCCTACTTATTGAGATCTATTCCATACCGCCAAACAGAATACTGCACACTAGAACACGTGTTTACCGCCCCTCGCGTACCACTGCGGTAAACGACGTGTCAAAAACTACTGCACCTACCTAAAATCTGAGACATGATCTGAGCCAGAAATTTCCCTGGGCTTCAACCTTACAGGGACCACTTTTTCAACTGGTCGATCCATTCCGGAGTTACGGGACCCTAAACGATTATTTTGATTGTTTTACATTGTTTTAACCATTGTATTTAGGGAACAATGCCACTCAGCAAACTCCAGATTCATTCTTCTTCCACGTGTTATGTCTTTGCTAAAAAGTTGATTGTTGAACGGTAAGAATGGAAGAATGGTGCGGGGTATGGGAAAGAGTAGGCTGCATGATGTTACTGTATGGTGTAGTTGTAGTGATTTGTATGATGTTAGATGGGGCGTACGGCTTCGGGCCAGGGCTCTGAATAAATAATCATGAAAGAATCAGTGTTTCAGCTAAACGCATATTTAGACACATGCTAGTGTGTCGCCGACAAGTAATAGTAGATCATCGGATTGTAGACATCCGATTGTTAAAAATGATTGTTGATGAAAAAAAGGCGGCCTTCACTAGCAGACTGTGTCTTTTAACTGAAACCAATTTATACCTGATTTCAGCATACTGGTGTAAATTCCCCTTGCGGTAGAAATCTTTGCAAATCGTTTGAATCAGGTGTCTTGGGTCCAGTAACGAAGAAAACGTCAACACGAAAATGTGGGAACGTGTCCTTCATGGAGAGAAAGTGTCCTCAATAACGTTGATTTGTGTTACTGGTGGTTAGTAACTAGTAACTGACTAGTAACTAGTTCGCAGGCTCCCATGTTAATTCTCATAGGGTATACCGACACGTCTACAGCTGATTAGGGAAAGTTGCTAGATCTGAATTTCGGCAGACAGGTAAAGCGTCATATGGGGAAGTGCCTTTTTCTAAAATGGGGGTTGCCGCTAGAAGCACGTGGCCATGAAGTGGCTCGTAAGTGCAAAATTATTGTTGTAACCATTGTTTGTATTGTCATCCAACAGTAGATTATAACATGCTTAAGTGTTACATCGTTTCAGTACCTAATTGTCAGAATTCATAGTTATTGCAAATAGGTGGTTCATTAAGAGACGGAGTATCTTTTACTGCGAAGGTTTGGTCGGTTTCTCATTACTGGTACAATAAGACACGGGGTATCAATAGGAACTTATTAGGTCCTTGTAATATCATACTCTTATGCTTGTTATTAATTTATTTGGATTGACAATAGCAAATGTGAAAATTATGAATGAGAAAATTCATAGACATAAAATACCTCCAGACAAAAAAAAGTAGAGGTGACAATTACACTGTGGGATTTTTTGTACATTCACAGGCCTATGAAAGTTGTGATATCCACCCAAAACCAAAACCGGTATAAGAGAAACCGCCAAGTTTACAAAAAGGGTCGGCCTTTCAAAGTAGTGATATCATTCAACCAGGGAAAGGCCGCCAAGGTTAATCCTATTAGCCAAGTTAATCGCACCGAATAATACTTTGGACGTTAAATGAAAACTTGAAGATTGCTACCGCTAGCAGCAGTCTTCTAGTTTTCATTTAACCTTCGAACTATTAGTAAGTGGGATTAACTTGGCTAATAGGATTAACCTTGGTGGCCTTTCCATGGTTGAATGATATCACTACTATGAAAGGCCGACCCTTTTTGTAAACTTGGCGGTTTCTCTTATACTAGTTTTGGTTTTGGGTGGATATTTTTAAACCAAACTAAGCTGCGTTGTGAATTTCGAGGCCGGGCTAAAAACGATAGAATTGCGTATTTATTTCGCAGATGCAGGCTTTCAGAGATGAGTTGAATTGTTTCAAAGTGGCCAGCAACAATCGACTGCATGCATAAACCTTTGTAGCGCGACGCCATAGCCATAAAAAAAAGTTACACGGATTACAAACAAAAATGTCAAGTGTGCCGTAAAAAGGGGGATATATGATTGAATTTTCACTTGTTAAAATGAACACGGATAAAAATTGATGATTTTTAATTGAAATAATAAAATGTACAATTGAGAAAATTC
>JAHWFP010150941.1:0-10455 GCA_023313725.1 Lithobius niger | reverse complement strand
AGGTATGTGGGAACCGGCTAGACCAGCGTATGTTACGCCGGGGGTATAAACAAGCATTATTTTATATTTCTCGACAATAGAACACAATGAATTTGTCAAACAAGCCAGACTCAAGCATAGTGACCGCTCTTGTTGCCAGTTTTGCGTGAATGGTTCTTGTCGCCAAATTTGTCTGCATTTTATAATACGCGTCGCGCCAAAAACTCTTGGTTACAGTTCCTAACGATCGAACGCACGTCTTGTAGTGAGAATAATGTTGTTTCTGGGTTGTTCGACAAAAGAATAAAATATCACAGTTCTTCGTTCCAGTCGATCACAATAATGACTCTTAATGACGGATAATTGGATGATTAGTCCAATCAGGATTCTAACGGTATATGCGATCCATGCAGTGCCCATAAGACAAATTACAGATAAAAATGAAGAATGTCTGTGGCTTCATTGGAAGTATTGAACGGGATTACCAAATACACAGGTTTATAAATGTGTATTTTCAATAAATTTTGCAACAAATTATACACCCGATCGATATGCTCTACTAAACGTTACTTAAATACAAATAATAGACACAAATTGCTGTAAATGACGCAAAGGCAAATAGAAAATAAGCCATCAGCAACAATTATACACTAGAAATAACGTATCCAGTAATTCACCTTTATGCACTTACGTTGGATTCGAATGTCATGACCCGGACTTGAACAGTGGACGATTGGTTATATTGGAGAAGACAGTATGGCAGTGAGCTGGTGATGGACTTGTTCGCTAGTACGATTCCCGATTACGTCACTCGGTGGAAACGTAAGTGCAAAAAGGTGGCTTGCTATACTGCGATGGTGTAGTTTATTGCCTTACTGTACCGCGCTACTCTAGTTTATAATTTTCCGCCGATGGCTCATTTTTCAGTTTACCGTAACTGTTAGTTTTGTAAGACAGTTATTTTATAAATTTAGATCAAAACAGGCTTCAATTTGTTTTACTAGGTTAGTTCGGGTCGCCAGTTCAGCCAGGGTCAACGGGTCGTAAGTCTAAAACAGTTTTGAGTGCCCTGGTTAAACTCTACAGCACAGCATATTGTTGTTTTAAAACAAAAGGCACAGTTCTTACAGTTACGTTTCAGTAGAAGTGGAACTTTCTGTTTCTTGGTCTTGGTCTTTGCCACTCGTTGAAAAGGAGCAACACCGACGACTTTAAAAAGGCCACTAATAACATGTGCACCTGTCTGATTACACTCCGAGACCCATATCGGCAGTAATTAACAAAATATTCGCAGTTATTGGTTGCAATGCTGTTATCTGTATCAATTAACGCCTCTGCTCGTTTAACGATGGTCTGGGAGTCAAATGGTTTCCCTGCAACGGAGTACACTGTAGTTTTAAAACAAAAGATGCAGTCATCTTACAGTTACGTTTTTGCAGAGTGGAACTTTTAGTTTCTTCGTCTTGGGGAGAGTCTTCGTCAGATCCAGTGGGCAAAATCTTGGAAGACTATGGAAGCTTGTCTGAAAAAGCACGAAGCATTCTGGTAGAGGCTGGTGCTGGGATTACTCTCCTGCAGCAAGTTTCGAGCGGTGGTCTTCCTGTGGCTCGAGCCCGGTCACTCAGTCCCTGGCCTTGGTGTCCGCGCCTGCTTCACGTCTTCGAGCAGGGGAACACGGATTGTGGGGTTTATTGTGATGCCTCGTTCAAGGCGGAAGTCCGGTGTGGAGGGATTGGAGTTGCAATACCGTCGCGTAAGATTTCTGTTAAGCGGTGAGTGGAAGCGGTCACATCCAGTATGCTTTGTGAGCTCATTGCCATTTCTGTGGCGTTGGATACGGCAATTGATGTTGAGCTGCCGTCATTTACACTTCAGACTCTTTGGCAGGCTTCGGCCATCTCCGGAAATCTCGCGAATGCCTTCAGGTTGACGACCCGCTTGTCTGAACGATCTTAAGGAAGCTGTGGATTGCGACGCATTCCAGTTATGTACGATTACAGTGGATAAGAGGTCACGCCGGGGATCGTGGCAACGTTCTGGTGGATGGGCTTGCGCGGGAAGCTGTTGCTGAGCAGAGCTCAGTTCTTACCCCGGTTTTATTGGCACGAATGCGCCGAGTGATGTAACACGCTATTTATGAATAGCAGGGCACACCTTGTGTGAACGCACACGGTGCACCTTGCAGTTACATGAGCTGCTTGGCATCATGTCAACTTCCGTCTACACCGGAACTTGGCCGAACGCCAACAGCCGGGAACGAGGCTACTCTATTGTTCAAAACCAGTTAGAGCCGGCTCCAACCTGTTAGCGGTTACGCAACGTAATGCCTCAGGCGACTTCTATTGTTCTGGCCCACGCATAAATACGAGGGACTGGACCAAGGGAGACGACTTGGTGTGGGGCAGACAACTCGAAAGGTTGTCTCCCTGGACTCAGCTAAGGATAAGACCAAGCTCCTAAACTTGTGTTTTATGCCTAATATGTGTTCTCAGTGCATAGACCCCTAGCTATGCAGTGAGGAGTAAATTGGCTTTAAGATTATTCTTGATTTCAATCGTCTACTCCCTGAGTACGTCACATATTTTGGGGGCCTGCCGTGATTTGAACCTAAACCTTCGGGATAGGCAAGTCATGCTTCCAAACCTTCGGGATGGAATAAGCATGAATAAAAAATCGTGAGCAGATGATTTTTGCAAATTTTTTCTTACCGGAGCGGGAGAAAAAATAACAAGCGAAAATTGTTGGGGATGTTATATTTCGAGAGTTGAAAGCTACGAAATACGACAAACCAACTTTGGGTCATTCTTTTTGTCGTTGAAATCTTCCGGTTTATGACAAAATGGTAACCCCGTTTTTACGCAAGTAATAAACGTTAAACTGGGAGGTAATTTGTAGACTCTTCGAGTTTTACAGAGAACCACGCTTTATTCTTTCCTGATGGTAAAGGACGGCTCGAATAAAGTCACCAATTTTCTGAAAAGAAAATAAAGATGTTCACAAAACACTGAGTAGTGAAACAAAATCGCTGCACAGATATTTGTAGGAGTTGAAAAAGTGAAGGAGCACACTTTTGAAACTACGAGCGAAAGTCAAATTGATCAGTGGTGAGCTAACGGAGTCCTCATCATTTTGAAAACATTTTGGCTATTGCTTAAGAGTTTAAGTTTGTGATTCAAAACAGACTTAAATTGAAGTGCAGTAAGTGTGGATATAAACCTTGGAAGGGGTCCAGACTGAAGAGGCATTTCGCAGAGAAAAAAAAAAAGCGTGAACGCTAAAATTTTTTTTTCAACCAGTGAAAATTACGGGTTTTGTGGCTTGTAATTTAGCGAAAAATACCTTCTTTGTCACGCCTAAATTAGTGAAAAATCCTGCCATGGAAAATTCACGAAAACGGGCGAGAACTGGGGAAAGCAGAAATGCACCCTTAGTTGAAGACTTAGGAGAGGATTTGGATGATTCTTGGGGGAATGATGATGACCTTTTTGCGCCGGAATTTTCGGGCTCAGAAAGAAGCTTGTCACCTCCCATCCTAGAACGTTCAGATGCAGAAAATACGCGTGGAAATGACACGTTTCACGCAAATTTTCGTAATTGGGCTGAACACTGCCCAGCACCTGAAGACATTCGGGAAAATGTGATGAGACAGCTGGAAAACTGTTTTATTGCTAGCCGAAATGGTGTGAATGTCACCTCACAACCTCGAACTGGCTCTCACCAGAACGAGAACGTGAGGAGGGCATGTCACCCCAACCATTCTGCACTCAACAGACGAGAAAATCGCACTGTTGAGAGAGGCAGAATAGCACGGAATCCTCGTAGCCGTGAACCACAGGGAGCAAACCCCGACAGAGTGGATCAGACTACGTGCGGTAACCGTGTAAACTGGCGACAACCGGTACACCAGGAACCGGAAGTAGACATGTGGAGGAGACGCGAGCCTCAACATGAATACGATGAGTCGCCGGAAAGGCAAAGAAACACTGGGGGTAGAGTAACCCACAGTCGGACTGGCCGCACAGATGACAATAGGGGTGAAACCTATGGTCGTCACGACGATTTTTCAGAGCACACCTCTGCACGGAACCCTTTTCAAGGATTCCAGGTGAAAGCTCCAAAGGTCGACATGCCAGTTTACACGGGGCATGCCGATGAAAAATCGCCTAGTGAATTTTTGCAAAGGTTAGACATGTACGTTTGTGCATTAGGCCTTGCAGATTCGTACGTGTTACGAACTATTATTCCCCTCGCCATGCAAGGTGAGGCCGAACGATGGTTCAGGGTTTTCGGACCTTTTAGGACTTGGGAAGCGTTTGTGGAAGACTTTAATTTGGAATTTGAAGGTCCAAATTTTGAAGACGACCTAAAACGAGAATTGGAATTAAGGACTCAGGCACCTGACGAACCTTTTTCCAGTTATGCCCAAGCAATCAGTGGGTATTTTGACAGGTTGTGGCCTAAATCATCTGATACAGATAAAATTAGGCACATAATGAAAAATATGCACCCTGATTATCGACAGCACCTTGAGGGTCGACGGTTCGACACCCTCCGAGGATTGGTGAGAGAAGGAGCGAAGGTTAGTAGGTTACTGGTTGCCCAGAGATCCTACCGGCCGCCGCCCGACTCATCCCTGTCGGTAGAACCAAGGTTGGCTTGGCGGAGCTACGCACAAGTAGCGCAGGAAAGCAAACCCGACATCCGGCAGGCGGTGTTTCGCGTGAACCAAACGCGCGCACAACCGACAACCGGGTTTCATGGCGTCGAACCCGTATCAATGGCCGCTTTAGACCCGAGAGGGTACAGAGCAGGTCGGTACGGCACGGTACAGAGTACCAGTGGTACTAGCAGTGCAAATGCAGCCCCAAAGGCAGCAAATGTACAAAAGGCTAGTGCTACAAAAGAGACAGGAAAACAACAACAAAAGGAACAGAAACCTTTTGATGGCGTTTGTTGGACTTGTCAGGAAACCGGACACAGGTCAAATAGGTGTCCGAAAAAGCCAAAAAACGGGGGAAACGGTCGTTAACCTGGTTAAACAAGGTTACGACCGGAAAGAACGTAGATTGGCGAGCAAAAGCAGGACTTTGGAGAGGCACGCTAAAACGTGTTTTTGCACCAAATGTTCAGCTTTTCAAAGGACTAGACGAGGAAACTAAGGGTGGCAATGTACCTTTAATTAACGTTAAAGTGGCAGGCACACCATTCTTAGCTTTGATCGACACTGGTGCCAGTTCGACGATTATTTCCGGCGCTACAGCACGTACTTTGCAGGCAAAGGGCGTAAAGTGGCGCAGGGATTGTTGTATCCAATTTATCTTGGCGGCCGGAAAAACCCAAGGTGATGGATATATGAGATCGACGATCAGGTGGCCTGGTGGTTACAGTACTCAGCAAACTTTTTTAGTCTTGGAAAATGCAGCTGATTCTGTAATTCTAGGAAGGGACTTCATGGCTAAAACAGGACTTGTACCAGACATTAAGCAAGGTGGCTGGCGCATTGGTTCTGAAGAGCAGGAAACAATCCCTTTTGCTAAAGTTGGGCAGACGAAAACTGAACAACTAAAGCAACTTGATGTAAGTTTGGAGAGAGAGCAACGTGTGAAGGATGATGAAATCTTGGAGAAAAAAATCCAAGAAGCTCACTGTTCTAATGCACAACGCAAGCAGCTTAGAAGGTGTTTAAACAAATATAAACATGTTTTAACATCTAAAAGAGGCAGCACACATCTCTACGAACACAAGATTGAAATGGAACCGGGAACACGACCAATTCGGTTACCACTTCGACCAGTAAACAAGGAGACTAGAGCAATCATTGAATCACAAATGCTGGAATGGATTCGTGATGACGTCATTGAGCGCTCAGTGTCACCTTGGGGAGCTGTACCTTGTCTTGCCCCGAAAAAGGGTGAGGAGGGGGCTAAACGGTTCTGCATAGATTACAGATTGGCAAACGCCAAGACTGTAAAAGACTCGCAGCCAACCTCGAATGCTAGCCAGGTTTTTGCAATGCTTGGTAAGGCTAAGTGGTTCACAGTTCTGGACATGAAATCAGGGTTCTTGCAAATCGGAATGGAAGCTGATAGCAAGAAGTACACCTGTTTTCGGTGCCATATGGGGGCGTGGCAGTTTAAAAAAATGCCATATGGGCTCTGTAATGGGCCTGCATCATTCTCAAGGGTCATGGATCTGGCTCTGGGGGATGCTATGTACTCCCATACGATGTGCTACGTTGACGATTTGATAATCTACTCAATGGATTACGAATCTCATCTGTTACACATCGCAGATGTACTGGACAGGCTAGGAAAAGCTGGAATGACAGTAAATCTAAAAAAGGCACACTTTTGTGCAAAGGAAATTTCCTATCTTGGGCACTTAATTCGTCCTCAAGAAATGTCACCCTTGCCAGAGAAGGTACAGGTGATAAAGGATTTTCCAGAGCCTCGCAACTTAAAGTCGCTTAGACGTTTTTTAGGAATGATGGGCTTCTATAAGGCTTACATCAGAGACTTTCACGTCAAAGCACAAAGTCTTTATCAGTTGTTAAAGAAAGACGCCGTCTGGGAGTGGAAACAAACACACTCAGACGCAGTGCAACAATTAAAAGACAGTTTAACAAATTGTGTTTTAGCACTACCAGACCTGGACAAACGCTTTGAAATTTCGACGGATTCGTCGGGAACAGGTTTTGGGGCGGTCATTTCGCAACACGTCGAAGGACGTGGGCTCGTACCAATAGCATTCGCTGGCAGGAAACTGACAGATTGCGAAAAAAAACATTGCGTGTCTGAGCAAGAAATGGGTGCGGTCATGTATGCCGTCAGGAAATTTCGGCCTTACATAGAAAACGCTCCTTTTCTAATCGAGACAGACCATAGTGCTCTCTCGTTCTTGAAGTCCTTGAAACAGCCTTCGGGAAGACTGGCAAGATGGATTCTTGAACTTCAGGGAATGGATTTTGAAATCCGTTACAAGAAAGGTTCCTTAAACCAGGTGGCAGATGCAATCTCTAGGATGTATGAGGACGAATCTAAAGGCCCCATACTGAACATAGATTGTAAGGTGGAACGCGTAAAGGTAACTGAGAGACCCAGCGGATTTCCAAGTCTGGATGATATCCGTAAGGCGCAGGTTGGTGACCCTTGGTCATCGCGCCAGATTACCAAACTAGGTAATGTAGCTAAAATGCATTTAGCTGTGGACGGAGACAGCCCCAAACCTGGGAGATGCTGTCTGCGTGACGGGATCTTATGTAAAGCCTATGTTTCACGTAACGTTCGTGATGTGGTTGAAGGTAATACATGTTTCAAAGCATTTTTACCGAAGTCGCTACGTCACAACGCGATTGCTGCAATTCATTCTTCACCTTTGGGCGGCCATTTTGGAGTGTTCAAAACTCTGAAAAGGATGCAAGAATTGGTGGGATGGATTGGCATGAGGAAGGATATTGTAGAGTTCGTTCGCAGCTGTGAGAAGTGTCAGACTTGCAAAACTGAAACTTCGAAACCTGCAGGGCTCCTGACCACAATGGATCCTCCTAATGCCCCTTGGAAACGTGTCTCGGTCGACCTTGTGGGATTGTTACCAACAACCCCAAGAGGGCGGCGCTGGATACTGGTAGTCATTGACGAATTCAGTTCTTGGCCAGAATTGTATGCACTCAGGACTGCAAAAGCTAAACAAGTGGCGGAATGTGTCAAAGATGTGGTCTTAAAATGGGGTTTTTTCGACCGTATTTACAGTGACTCGGGCCCTTGTTTCATAGCAAACATTTGGAAAAGCCTGTGGAGAGACTGGGGAATCAAAACTCAATATGCCTCGGCTTACCATCCTCAATCGAACATTACGGAGCGCCATAATAAGACAATAAAACACATGTTACGGTGTTTTACGTCATCGCACCGTGATTGGGATTTACATTTGCAGGAATTCGCTTTTGCAATGCGAAGTTCTGTGTCCGAATCTAGTAAATTTACACCCAGTGAATTGAACATCGGACGAAACCCGACTGGTCCGTGGGGTCTCGAGCTTGCTCAACTAACGACGAGACAGCTCCCCGCAAAAACACGCGACTTGGACGAGGTTCAAATGCAAATCGTGCAGCGTTTTTCTGAGATGTATAAACTAGCGAAACAGTCTATGAAAGCATCTAGGGCACAGAAAAAGGTCTATTATGACAAACGGCATAGGCCTCTTACATTACAAGTAGGACAATTTGTCGTTCGCCGCACACACACACTCAGTAATGCGGCACGGGGAGTAACTTCTGCTCTCGCGCCAAAATGGACTGGGCCGTTTGTTATTTCGGCACAAAAATCCGAAAAAACATTCATGCTACGTGACGTTCGAGATGGGAGAGAAATCGGCCCTCTCAACATTTCACAGCTCAAGCCTTACTTTTTTCCGGAGGGCACACCCCTACCAGTTGTGCCCACACCCTCAAAAAAGAAAGCTATTCCTAGGACACGAGAAATGGAATCAGTAAACCGCTACAAACCCGATCAATCGTACAACCTGAGAAAAAGGTAGAAAACGAGGGGGGGGGGGGGAGCGAACAAGTTCTGATTTTCCGTTTTTTTTCTCTCTGTGTTAACGCACCTAGGTCGGTCTAAAGCCTACAGACCAAGAAAATCGCAAGATTTTATGTAATAATGCTGGATGGGTACGGATTACCATGCAATGGTATGTTACCAGAGACCAGGGAATTATTATTGCGGACGTAACATGCTAAAATATGGTCTAGAACAGTCTATATCACGGCATGGGGGTCAGACACAGAATTCATGCACAAATACAGATTCAAATGTATTTTCGTCCAAAATCCACCTTTTTGCAACAAATTTGGGGGGGGGGGGGAGCGTAGGTTCCTCCTCTCCTTTAATCCAAAGCGATTTTTAGGATAGGGAACGGGAGAAAAGGGCGATGGCCAATTTCACCTGATCTTAAAAAAAAAAAAAAAAAACGGCGGAGTGGGGAAATTGGACGTAGGTCAAATTTTCTCAAGTTTATAAACTCCACAACCTTTTTTTTTACTCCTAAACGCACACGCTACAATTTGTTTGCAATAAAGGTATAGTTAACAACAAAAATTTCGATTACCTGACTTTTTGAAGTCTGCTGCAATCCGGCTCGTGGCAAATCGGAAGTCGAAATAAAAATGTTGTTGCTATTCGGAAATTGGAGACGATTGATGCATACGTAACTTCCGGCTGTGTAAAAATGGATCTGCAGGTCAGATACGTAGGAACACAGCATGGATATGACGTGATGGCGGACCTGTGGGAGAACGGCACTCCGACCTGGCTTAAATACCGGGTCCAACCGGGTTCAAAATCACACGCTGCAGTGGCAGCTCTACAACAACATCCGGTGCAAGTCTGGAGTGGAGGAGAGAGGTGTGCGCTGCACGGAATCCAACATAACTTTGGCGGCAGAAAGCAAAGAAAGAAGAACGTTTTTTCAATCACATCGTAACAGAAGAGAAAAAACGAAAGATGGCGTCAGGTGGAAGCAATCCAGGTTATGGCAGCTTCAAGGGATCGCCACCACGTAAGAAGGAGGACAAGAGGGATGAGGGTCCACCACCACCACCACCACCACCACCACCACCACCACCAGCACGGCAGTGCAAGAAGGCAAAACGTCGGGGAAAGCCAAGGCAGGTCGAGGCCAAGAAGTCGGAGGATACCAACCAGCAGAGGGGTGCCCAATCCAATGCTCCGGAAAGGACCTCCAAAGCTGGTAGAGGAAGATCGTCAAGCAAGCGGCGCCGACAGTCCCTGGAACGTGGTGAAGGCAACAAGAGACGCAAGGTGGCGGACAAGGCGACGCAGACGGCGACGGTGAGGACACAACACGTCGGGGCCCAGGTTTGGACCGGGGCCCAGGGTCGTAAATGCTTTTTTTCGAGGTCAACAGCTACGAAGTCGGAAGACCATTGGGAGCGTGAGTTGAAAGCCTATGAACTTCAGTTGGGTAAACCTGGCCACCCTTCTGCTACTATAGTGAAGTTCCAATACCACAACGATGCCCTGGAGCCAATGGACAACCCGTGGGGAGTCCCATTTTCCAAATCCACTACAGCGTCCACAGAGGGCACGACCGGTGCTGCAGCCCCTGAGATGTCGGGACAACCCACGGGAAATCCAGAGGCCATTCCTTCAACAAGCCAGGAGGGTAATTTATTGGATCAGCGAATTTTGGAATTAGCAGCGACCCAAGATGGTGAAGTAGAGGAACAATTTCTATTGTGTTCGGAGGATCTTATGGATCTGGAGAGTTCGTTCGAGGAGGATCCTGCCAAGAAGGATAATTAGTACGTATCATACTGGAGAGAAGCCCTTAAGTGCAGTGAGGTGAACCCTAGAGAAAAGGTATAAGAACGTACTTGGATACTTACCTGGTGTGCATGGAGAAAAATCATTCAGTTGGGTGCAGTTGAACTCTGGTTTTAACCGGTGACTTCTCTAG
>JAHWFP010150937.1:0-11796 GCA_023313725.1 Lithobius niger | reverse complement strand
TGCCGCTCGCTTGGAAATCAGCAAATGTTACACCAATTTTTAAAAAAAGGCGATGCATCGAACCCATTAAATTACCGGCCAATTGCATTGACCTGCGTACCTTGCAAAGTAATGGAACGTATTATTAGAACGCAAATGCTTTCTTTTATTTTAGAAAACAATATTTTGTCTAGTGACCAATTTGGGTTCATTCCAAGGCGGTCCACTAGTCTACAACTGCAAAATTAAATTTTTTCGGCTTTCTGGGAAAATTACTTGAGTGGTTAACTGATTTCTTGTCCAATAGAATGCAATGTGTTATTGTTGGTGGCACAAAGTCTAACATAAATCAGGTGATTAGCGGTGTACCACAGGGAAGTGTATTAGGTCCTCTCCTCTTTATTATTTTTCTTAATGATTTTCATTCAAACTCGGAAAATGCATCCCTGAGCAAATTTGCTGATGACGTAGAGATGCACAGTCAAATTATTAACAATGACTCGTATTTCGGGTTAGTAACTGCAACCACCGAGCTTTTAACTTGGTCTTCCTCGTGGCAATTGCCAATTGCCCTTACGAAATGTAGCGTACTACATATTGGAAAACCTAATTTTAAATGGGATTATCGACTTTCTCCTCTTTTTGTTTTACCACACACAGAAACTGTTAAAAATCTTGGCGTTTGGTTTACATCCGATTTAAAAGTGAGAACTCACTGTAACTATGTTGCAAAGATGGCTAGCCAGCGCTCTCCATGGATTAAAAAGGTGTTTACCACAGGTGATGTCGACACACTTGTGTGGGCTTTTAAGGTTATGTCAGGCCTATTCTTGAGTATGCAAGTGCTGTTTGGTCGCCTTACTTGAAGGGTGATATAAACCTAATTGAATCTGTACAGCGTCGCTTCACCAAGTCACTTCGTGGTTTAAAGGAGTTTCCTACGCCAGGAGGCTTGAATTAACTAAATTAGATTCACTCGAATTACGCCGTCTGAAGGCTGATTTGTACCTTACGTATTCATTACTACATGGTCTGGTAGATGTTGACTTCTGCAGATATTTCGAGCTCCGTGCTAATAAGCGTACGCGTGGTCATTCTCTAACACTTGTTGGTGGAGCGTTCCACACTGACTGCCGGACGAACTTTTTTGCTAACAGGGTTTTACCTGGCGAGTTGGTGACAGCAACCTCGTTACTTTCTTTCAAAACGAAATTACGGACTGTAGATTTGTCTAAATACCTGTCTGTTTTTATGTAGTTTATTTCAGTGTTTTAACTTTTGTTAGTGCCATACTGGCTTGTTTTACTGATATTGTTGCCATGTTTCTTTATTTTATTTATTTTATCTTTTTTAACTGACTCCAGAACATTGTTCTGTTAGTTTTAACTTTACTACTCTCTTGCTTGTTTGCACATCTTGTTTTTATTTTTGGTTGCTTAACAACCTTAGGCTGAATTTTAGTGACCCCGGTCCATTTCAGGCCTGTGTGAATGAAATGTTTTATTATTTATTTATTAAAGGCAATGTGAAAAACATTAATGCGAAAATATACAGACATAAAATTCCTCCAGAAAAAAAGGCAGAGGTGACGTTTACACCGTGCGACAGTCCTATGAAGTTTGGGATATCCACCCAAAACCAAAATTGGTATAACAGAAGCCACCAACTTTCCAAAAAGTTTCGGCCTTTGAAAGTGGTGATATCATTCAACCAATTTTCCAATTTTCCTTAATATTATTTCCAGCGATTTTGTCTACTTATAACTAGTTTTAATTTAACTTTCGAATTATTAGTAGGTGTGATTAACTTGGCTTACAGGATTAACCGTAGTGGTCTTTCCCTGTTTAAATGATATCACTACTTTCAAAGGCCGACCCTTTTCGGAAACTTGGCGGCATCTTTTAGATCAGTTTTGGTTT
The DNA here is from genome assembly GCA_023313725.1 of Lithobius niger. Lineage (NCBI taxonomy): Eukaryota > Metazoa > Arthropoda > Chilopoda > Lithobiomorpha > Lithobiidae > Lithobius > Lithobius niger. The sequence goes on along the minus strand of JAHWFP010150937.1, from coordinate 9,898 downwards.
TAGGTGGTTACAATTACAATATAAAAATTCGATTTAATTGTGAAAGTTAACAATAAGTTAACAATAAGTTAACAATAAGTATTAAGCTGTTAATCGCACCGCTTAATAGTTCGACGGCTAAATGAAAACTAGAACATTGCTACTTTCGGTAGCAATGTTCAAGTTTTCATTTAACGTCCAAAGTATTATTCGGTGCGATTAAGTTGACGAATGTTTTGGTGTGTTGATATCACTCCTTTGAAGGACCAAACCATTCGGAACTTGGCGGCCCCTTTTACCAGTTTTGGTTTTTGATATGATATCAGTCCTTTTTTTTTTTTGAATTGTGTATTAGACTCAACTCCACTACCGTACAGATGGGTAATAACGTGCCACGTAAACAAGAAATTGGTCTTCAACACTTTGCTACTACCTTTTGCCTAGAGACCGAACCATTCTCAACTTAGTTACCTCTTTATAGACGTTTGGTTTGGTTTTAATTTTGTTGTAATTTGTTTTATTTAGTTAGTTTTGGTGTGTTGATATCACTCATTTGAAGGGCCGAACCACTCTCAACTTGGTGGCCTCTCTACCAGTTTTTTTTGCTTTGTTTATTTTGCTTTGTTTTTACAGTTTGTTTTATTTTTCGTGAATTGGATGTGAAGACAATTTCTTTGTCAACGTTCTTTAGATTTATCGTGATACACTAGTGTGTGTCTAGGCACGCACGTGAGTATCCACGTTGTCATTGTCCGAACTTCGGCCGTCCAATGAGAGACGATGCCGACAATACTAACAATGGTTATAACAATATTTTCGTACTTACGCGTCCTCCCACGCCTTTCCCGTTACACCCACAGGCTCCAAACCATAAAAGGTACGCAGTTCGTATTGTACTGCAGCCATTCGTCCAATTTCATAGGTAGAAACCTTCCCGTTATCTCGGTATCGATGAATAATCACCCTACGGAAATTAACATGGGGATGAGCGGAACTAGCTAGTAACTAGTAACACATTTACGCGTTATTGAGGGTCAGATTTTGCATTGAAAGCAGCTTAGCTGGCATTCGTACACGAGTTAATTTTTGTCAGGTTGGTCATTGCTCTCGATTACAACACAATTTAAGCTTTTGTACCGCATTATTATTTTTCCTCAAGTAGCTAAAATGTGCTCAGCTATGGCGTCGCGCTACAATGGTTTACAACCTCGACAATTGAATTGATGTGATGTTTGTTGCGTAACTTGGCGCCACACACTAGCGTGTGTCTAGATAAATAAATAAGACATAATACGTGCACGAACACGCGCACGAAGATGAAAAGTAATTATCGTTACTTACTTTCTCTTTAAGTGAGTTCAACGATCTTATTGGGCTGCTGCTAATTCGCTTCTTTTCAACACTGACAAACGCTACGTTCTTAGGTTTATTTATTGTGAGCATTTTACGATCTGGTACACCATTCGCTCAATACTAAACTACAAACTACAATCCTCACGTCTCTTTCTGGCAAGGGTTATTACTCCTGTTACTAGTCACATGGACCTTGACGTCCATATTGGTAATGCCCTCAATTTCAATCTTCACACTGAAAATATAATCCACTCAAAACCAAAACTGGTAGAAAAACCCGCCAAGTTTCCAAAACGGTCGGCCTTTGAAGGTAGTGATATCATTCCACCGAGGAAAGGCCGCCAAGGTTAATCCTATTAGCCAAGTTAATCGCACATACTAAAAGTTCGAAAGTTAAATGAAAACAATCTTCAAGCGGTAGCAATCTTCAAGTTTTCATTTAACGTCCAAAGTATTATTCGGTGCGATTAACTTGGCTAATAGGATTGACCTTGGCGGCCTTTCCTCGGTGGAATGATATCACTACCTTCAGAGGCCGACCGTTTTTGGAAACTTGGCGGGTTTTTCTACCAGTTTTGGTTTTGGGTGGATATCACAACTTTCATAGGACTGTGAACGTACATAAGGTTACACCGTCTGTTTAGGATGCTTCAATCTCATTTTTGCACACACTGACTAACAATCGCTGATTTCGTTCGCTTCGCTCACTCAATCAGCGCATCCCCTTCAGTTGTTTTGTTTATCCCTGCAACTTGCCCTTAATTTTTCAAGATTTCGTTCACATTTAGTCATGCAGAAACCCCCGAAGGTCTCTGTTACCAACACAGCAGAACGCGAAGCATTTTGTTTTTTGGGTTATTAACAAAAAAAACCCTTCGCTCGTGTGTGCTCGTATTGTTGCGTAACCATCATCTAACGTGCATCCCTTTATTCTTACGCAATCCACGGCAACGTTAATGTTTCTTTATTTTGTCCTTCGTTACAGTTCAGTTTTTAGTTCGTCCGGGCTTTTACAATAAATCTAAGGACCAGTCTTGATTGTTCAAGCCATTGTTGCTTAAAATCTTTGGTTGCAACTTGGAAAAGAAACGAAATTTAAATTCTCCGGTGGCAAATTTCAAAACCCTCCCACGCATTTGTCCTGACTCCTACAACCCCCAAACCAACAAAAGGGCCATCCTCAGATCACCATGCATCCGTGTGCAAAAATTCAGGTATGTAGGTCTTCGCAATTTTGCGCTAGCCATGAGCAAAAAGTCTATGGGATTTAACATGGGAAAAATCTTAAGCTAGACAGTAACATAAAAACAACGTTATTGACGCATCTTTTTCTCTATGATTGGTGGACACTCATCCTTTAAATTTTAGTTTTTCTTAATCTCTGACCCTTCCCCTTACATTTTCCACAATTTGAAGCATTTCTGTCGCATTGGGATTTATCCTCAACATGCCAAAATATGCTTTCAGTTGCTTACAGTTAAACAGACACATGTCTGCTAGTGAGCCGCCTTTTTATCATTAACAATCAATTTTTAACAATCAGATGTCTACAATGGGATAATCTACTGTTACTTGGCGGTGACACACTAGCGTGTGTCTAGATTTCTAAGGTCTTACGCAAAGCACATTTTGTTCTTAATGATTTCTCTGACCTCATCTTTTTACTGTTTTATACAAAACTTTTCTCCTTCCACTTTTTTATTATTGCTCCCAAATTTGCCACCCTTACAAACTTTACTCGCTAAATAGTTTGGAAAATTGTCAACGTCGCCTAACCAAATGGTATCACGCCATTCGCTCCTTATCTTATCCTGATCGCCTCCGTAAACTTCGTCTTCCTTCTATTCATGATCGTTTTCATCGTGGTGACGTGATACTTACTTTTCAACTTACAATCTCCTTGGTGTGGACCCTGCTCTTTTATTCTCTCCTAATTTCAATACTACTTGTGGTCATCTTTTCCGCATTTCTGGCACTGTTTCCCAAACCAAACTCTGCTTTCAGTTTTTACTGAAAGGGTTGTTCGTTCATGGAATTCTCTCCCAACCTTTGTTGCCTGTGCTTCTTCGCTTAATTCCTCGAAGTCACGCTTTGATGCTCTTCACTGTTAACCGTTAATTTTGGGGTTGATGCCCCGTGCATCTATTTCTATTTCTTACTCTGTAGATTATTATGTAGATTACGTGGTATGCCTGCATTAAAAAGCTCACCAAACAATCTTAACATTGCGAATGTTTTATGTTTTCAGTTTTTTTTTTTTTTAGGTGTGTGTTTTGTTTACTTTGTGGTTGTCATTTTCATTTCTCATTCAAACAATAATTTTGATAGCATTATTATTTGATGGTCGCTTCTGCTGTCATTCGCGGTCACAACCTTGTACACTGATTAACTAACTTTATAGCAAGAGAGGCGTGGTATCGGAATGTGCCCATTCGTGTGCCCTATTCCTGAATGCCAAGTTCGGCCCACAATACAATTAACTCCGCACTAGTGGTGTAGTCGTGCAGGAGCACACAGGATCGGCGATCCCACCGTTTTTTTTTTCGTGGTGGAGCGCACATTACTCCGTCCCTATTTTTTTTTTTGGGTGGGCTGCGCTCCGCCATTTATTTTCAACAGAGGCATGTTCGTATTTTTTTTCTGGCTGCAAACGCAACATCTGTATTGTTGTTAGCATTCAGCAATTTATGATGACATGCTCTTTGGCGTCTCTGCTATTACGTATCATGGTATCTTCCTACCTTGCTGACTGTAATCAATCAGAGATGTGTGTCGACACGCCAGGCTACCCCCACTGTTCACAAATCGAACCAATACTGTGAAAGATGGTGTGAGGGTAACGGCCCCCTGAATGCGTATGTCTGGACACACGGAACCACGGTAGTGGACGCGAGGAGCCATGATCATGTGATCCATTCATCAGCAAGTTGAAACCACGATCATGGATTCATTATTAAAAGTGCAACCGGGATCCATTCTACACATGCTCTATGCCGTCACCCAAGTCCCAAATGCTAAAGTCCCAGCAGTAAAATGTATCCAAGATTTACTAACGAGTATTTCAGCCGGGACCCGTTCTTCAAATTCTGTAGTTCCGGTGTCTGGACCAAAGTTCCAAATACTGAAGTGCCATCAGTAAAAAATAAGTAAAACTTACTAATGAGAATTGCAGCCGGGACTCTACTATTTAGGACTTGATTCCTGGCACTAGTACTAGACCATTTGAAGAATGGCTCTCAGTTGCACTTTATTAGTACCGTAAGTTTTAACTATTTTTTTTCAGCTGGGACTCTAGTATTTATGAAACAAGGAAGCGACATAACGAATGCTGACGTCATGTCAACCTGAAGTCAATTTCGGCCACCAGGATCGCAACCAGTCCAGCATCCAACTCGTCCACTGCAGCACTTGAAGCATCCATTTCACCACGTCCATTATGACGTTACCCTGCTCGGATTTTTTGGACCTCACAATGGTCAATTTTTTGTATTTATTTGCTGCAATTTTCAGCAAGTGGGGTATTTTCTTTTTCGATTTACAACCTTAATATTTCTCAGCGTAAGGGATTGGATGGAACAACGTTTTTAATTCGACGTGTCACACGTCGAATTAATGCGGTGGTGGCCAAAAAACGGGGGTAGCTGATTTACGTCAGCAATATCTCCTCAAAAACCAGACCCATTTGTTCAATTCTGATCCTACGAAATTCAAGTATGCGGCTGGGTGACTTGCAGTGCACCAGTACACAAGGTATTATGCTCTAGTTAATTTAGTTAGGGCGGTTTTAGTTCGCTAACCTCTAAAAAGGTCTCTAAGCGCAACCGTCGTCAAATAGTACAGCGCTTCCTCAGCGTAAAGGTGTACGCTCAACGCCGATCATACGAAAAATTGCGGCGTGTAACTGCGCATTTCGGCAAGTCAGCTCTTCAACATTGTGGTCGGTTAGAGGCTATCGTGTACGTCGAGATGGCTCCTTATGGCGCAGAACAACACAAAGTGAGTCATCACTTACCTTTGCGGTGATCTGGATGGTACACCGAATTTTTATGATTGAATCTGGATGGTACAATGAAAGCGTTGCTCGTATAAGACTTTTGCTGTTAATTACTGCGCCATCCTCGCTGCTGTTCGGGTGCGATATATTACAGTATTTTATTGCGCGTATTTGTGGTGTTGTTTCCTATTGAATGAGTGAGCAAAGCGAATGATGTCCTGTTTTCACAACGGCGGACTGGCCAGAAGGAGGGAAGGGAGGGATATTCCTAATGGCCTCTGACTTTCAGATTTTTTTTTTAAATCCGTAACAGGAAGACTCACGTAAGTTTTATTGGTTCGACATTAGTTTTTACTACAGATTTAAAATTTACAAATAATAATAATAATAAAGATAATTATAAAACGTTAGTAAAACAAGTACTTTGTATTGAGTAGCCTAACAAAAATTGGCCACATGAAATTGCAGTGTTATATTCAATGTGGACTTTGTCACAATTTTCGTGTGAATATTTTAACTTTTGTTAATACACCTAAAAAGTGTAAATAAATTTAAAGTAGTCAACCTCATGTACCCTCAGCACAATATGATTTCTCCTTCCCCCGGCCCCCCCCACCAAATTACCTGCTGAACTTATGAAATATGGTGTTCGAAAATTTTTAAAAATGTAAAAGTCTGATGAACAAGAACAACGGGTACGGGAAACTGTAAAACAACGAAGCTTTCAGTTTGTTTTTTTGTAAGAAAACCAATATCAACGTCCGATGAAAACTAATCTGGTCAGTGATTGCATCGTCGCACACAAGATTCTGGCTCATTTGCCATATCGTAGTAGCAAACGTTACGAGACAATTTTTTTTTAATAATGTGCAATATAGTAGATATTCTTCAGTACACCATGCATGTAGATTTTTTAGTAGTGTCCTGTTGGTATGTCTGCCGTTCCAACTTCATACGTCAATTACAGATATTTTTTACTCTACCATACGACACACGTCGAATTACTAATGCAGTGTGAGTGCATCTTGTTTTACATGCCATTACAATTAGTACGTGGAATAAGCAAGAAAAACCCTTAAAATATTTCACTTCCGGATACCAGCTTCAAACTTTAGGTGTTGAATAAAAACATGTCAAAGGCTATAAATCAGCTGGGAGACAACCTAAGAAACTACTACGTCACGTGCAGTGACGTCACCAAAATGGCCACCAAACAGATTCTTTAAAGTCGCATATCTCCGAAACTACTGAACGGATTTTAATAAAACAGGTCTCATTTTTGAGCTAAATTTTTTATCTATAATCAAGGTGTCTACATATTTTGCTGTAAATATGATAGTTTTCGTTTTATTCCTGAAATTTGATATTTTTCCATATTTCTTTCAATTTCCTTTATTTGCTACTGCCAAAATGAAATATTTACCCAAAATTAAATGTTACATTGCTGAAAATAGCTTTTTAATCACCATGATTACAGAACTAGTGTTATGGTATGCTTACATATTATTTAGTACACTTTTAATTAATGTCTTTATGTATATTGTACAAGCAAATAATGAACAATTTACTAAAAACAATCATTATCATTTATGAATTTGAATTTGAATTTATTTCTACTGAGCATATCAAACCTACATGTTATTCGCTCATTCTACAACTTAAATCTACTACTTAATCTAATCCGGCATTCCATCTACATCCACAATTCCGTATTTCCATACGACTTACACTTTTCGCAATGTTACACCTTCTTCTAGTACTACCCCTTCACCCCTACCCCTTTATGAATACTATTTATTCTCAACAAAGAAATTACATAAGTAACTTTACTTTGAATACAATAGTTGGGTAAAGTGTTTATGCTAGCAATCTGGTTAGGTTAAGTTTTACTTGTAATACATTGGTTAAGATTTAAGTGTTTCCCACTAAAAAAAAACCTAAACTATGGGATGTTGGAAGTCGTGTTAATACTATAATTGGTTCCTGTCATTATTCAGCCGTTCTTGAATCTAATGCCTTCGCATGTACACAAAACGGTGCAGTGCACCGGAGTCCATTTTTTTTAAACAGTGGCACTGTGTACATATTTCCTTGTACTTAACCAGTAACCAGTTCTTGGCAATCTTTGCGTACGTCTAGAAATGTGGTCCACTATGGTCTGAATCTGTGCCATCATCAGTTTTCCCAGCCCACTGAGATGCTCCCTGAATCAGAGAATTTGGTGGTATACGTAGGCCTTCACATAAAGCTGGCATTGTATCTTGTGTTCATGTGTAACTGCTGTTTTTGACATTAGAAATTTTTTGGAGAGCAAAGTCACCATCATGAAAGGACATCCATGTTTTCCATGTAATTTCTTCCCAATACCAGAAAATAACGACACTGTTTCACACCCAGTAAATGCATGGAAGAAAGAAATAAACTCTGATACATCACTGGGGAGATTAGAAGATAATTCCTGAATGGGCAAATATTGCAAGTTCTTCTGGATGCCAAACTCAATCTACGGTTCTTCAGTTTCTGTGATGCGTGGAAATACAAATAAAGCTTTGAAAACCACGTCCGAATCTACTGTTTTAATAAGAACTTTGCTGCGTCCATGTATAGCAGCATCCGATGCATGCAGAAGAAGCCTTCTATCATCTTCCTCATGCGATGATGGTGATATTGAAAGTGCAAAATACTACTTTGCCAGGGCTTACTATTGAAACTAAATTAGTTGCCAGCATATTAGGAGCTCCGTCTTATTCCTATATTCGGTTAAACACTGTGTTAAAATTGCGTGGGACCTTCACTCCAGGTGTGACTGCTTTCCTTTCACCAGAACCCGTAGACTTGCAAGTTTGCGACTTTATGCTTCTATTGATACACTTATCAAATATATTATCTATTTTACTAACTGTTGCTAATATCATCTTTTTTTAGGGACTTATAACACCTTAATGTATTGCTGAAATTATACTTGTTGTTGGTGTCAACATGTGTACAAAGCCAAATCAATGATTAGGGCTGATGCAACTGGCATTCGAGCAGGTGCAATGACTTCACTTAATGAGCTGCAGGTTTTTTGAACACAAGATACAATGTCAGCCTTATTTAAAGGCAGACGTAGACCACCAAATCCTCAGATTTGGGATGCATCTCAGTGGGAAAATAAGACAGATTATGGCACAGGTTCACACCACTATTAACTATGCTTCCAGACGTAAGCATACATTGCCAGGAACTGGTTACGTGTAAGTGAAAGGAACGATGTGCACAGTGCCACTGTGTAAAAGCTGGATTCTGATGCACGCTTTCGTGTACATGCGAAGGTCATTGTTCAAGAATGGATGAATATTCTGACAGGAATTGATTATATTGACACGACTTTCAAATGTTGAACATCTTATAGTTTACGTTTTTTTAGTGGGAAACACTTAGGGCCTAAATCTTAACCATTGTAATACAAGAAAACACTTAACCTAACCATGAGTCTATGAAAATAATGAGTTAGCAACTCCTTTAGATTTAGTTTACTCTAGCGTATGATCAAAAACCCCATACTGTATGGATGCGACACCTGTTGCCCGATGCCTGAAATTCTCGTCTCGAAACCCGAAACCAAAACTCGAAACTCTCTTCGCGCGAGCAAATCTAAGCCGGAAACACAGTTAAGTGCGGAGCTGTTTCCTTCCTTGACTGAAGCTCGCCCTTGTATCCGACACTTGAATTAGATGTTTCAACCCAAGGCCCGCTGAGATATTAGCTGCGCAGCGCTACTGATTAATTGCTAAGCCAAACAACAACAAAAAAAAAATAGCCAAATTCAATCTGTGATTGGCGAGAACTAATCATCTCTTTGAAAATGGGAACAATGTGAACGGCTTGAAAATGATTTAAAAAGTCAACTGTGACTCTGTAAAAAGTCAACTGTGTAAAAAGTCAACTTTTCAGTGTATCCAGTGGTGTAAGGGACCAGTCATTATTTATCGCCGGGGTTGGGAGGGGGGGTAGGAGAAATTAGGAAGGGGTCATTATTTAAGACCCTCTCGATGGGCGGGCTCATAAATTTTTCAGGTGCCGTCAAAAGGGGAAGGGGTTCAAAAGCACTGATCAACTGGAAGAAAAAGTCATTTTTGGACCTCAAAAATGGCACTTTCAGAGTCAAAAAACACCCCAGCTTCTGGGACCCCCCATGATGTGAATGTTGCAAGGTTTTGACGCTATTAGTACCGTTTCTGCGAGTCTAGTTTTTACAAAAAACTTTCTAGAAAAGCCTTGGCACCTGGTTTCTTGGCTTCTTCGGTCTCTTAGGTGCTGACTATGTTACTGATGTGGGCATTCAAGAGTTTTTAGTGTTAAGTGTGTTCATCATACTTATTGTATGAATCTCGACAGGAGATGGGTGTAAGGAACATTTTGTAGAACATTTTTAAACCAACATGTCTTTTCCTCAAAAACGAGACACGTTTCCCTGCAACTAACGGTAATTATCGGTTTGGAGAGCTACTTACTTAGTTTGGCTACAGCACTAATCTTGGCTGCAGGAATCATCTGCAGACGGTCTCAATGGATATACGAAAAGCGCAC
>JAHWFP010150921.1:0-11227 GCA_023313725.1 Lithobius niger | reverse complement strand
CAGCATTTGCTGAGGCTGCTGTTTTCCAGCATGTGGTGTAGGGCTTTGCTGATGTGGATGAACTTTCAACTCATTTCACTGATGTGGTCCTCGCTGCTGCTCGTGCTTCTATCCCGCGTATGTCCACACAGCCGAGATGGTATCCTGTTCCGTGGTGGACGCCTGCTTGCAGGCTGGCCATTTGGGCACGCAGGCGAGCGTTGCGTGCTTTTACGGTTAGCTCAACAACTGACAATTTTGTTACCTTCAAGCGCTGTCGTGCCCATGCCAGATTTGTCATCCGTGCGGCTAGGCGTGCTTCGTGGTCAGCTTATGTTTCGTCGATCACGCGCTCTACGTTTTCTCAGCTGGTGTGGAGGAAGGTGCACTAGATCTCAGGGAGGAACGTGCCTTCCCCGGTATCACAGCTGAGGGTGGCGAATGCCGTGATCTCTTCTGTTCCGGAAATCGCCGATTGTCTTGCGTCTGCATTTGCGCGGGTCTCGAGTGATGACCATTATGATCCTGGTTTCCTCAGGATTAAGGGTAGGGAAGAGGCTCACTCTCTTGTTTTTCGCTCTGACAGGCTAGAGGAGTACAATCTACCGTTTACCAGGCGGGAATTTGTTTCAGCTTTGTCCTGGTCGCATGACTCCGCCCCGGTGTCTGACGATGTTCACTATCAACTGTTGAAACATCTGCCTCTTGCCTCCCAGCAGTTCTTGCTGGAGATGTTCAACCGTGTGTGGGCGGAGGGCTCTATTCCAGCTGTATGGAGGACTGCAGTGGTTATCCCAATTGGGAAACCGGGCAAAGACCCGACTTCTCCTTCCAGTTGTCGCCCAATCACTCTAACTAGCTGTGTCGGTAAACTTATGGAACGGATGGCCAGTGAGCAGTTGGTCTTGGTGTTGGAATCACGGGGATTCTTATCTGCGTCCCAGTGTTTCGACGGTTTCGGTCGACTATCGATCATCTAGTTGCCCTTGAATCAGATGTGAGGGAGGCTTTTCGCCTGCGTCAACATCTGGTTCAATTTTTCTTTGACTTGGAGAAGGCTTATGATACGACCTGGCGTTATGGAATTCTCCGTAATCTCTATGACTGTAGCTTGAGGGGACGGATGCCACTGTTCCGTTCCGCTTACCTCTCAGGCCGTTCTTTTCGCGTTCGTGTTGGGGCGACTCTTTCCCGCCCGTTTGTCTTGGAAAATGGTGTGCCTCAAAGAGGTGTTCTTAGTGTCATCTTGATTGATATAGGCATCAACCCCATTGCTCTGCAAGCTGCTGTTCCCCAGTCATTGTTTGTCGATGACTTCGGTTTGTACTTTTGGGCAGCTCACATGCAGACCTCCGAGCGGCAGCTACAGCTGGCAATTAACAAAGTCCAGACGCCAACGAACACTCCACCCAGATCCTTGCCTGTACTTGGGACAGGCAGAAATTTCTGTTGTCCCACAGGCGAATTTCCTGGGTCTGGTGTTCGATTCCAGGTTATCTTGGCTTCCACACTTGTGTCAACTTAAAGACAAGGCTTTGCGGGAGCTTAACATCTTGCGGGTTCTATCGGGCACTTCATGGGGTGCCGATAGCACTGCCATGTTGCGCCTCTACCGAGCCCTAGCTTACAATATTGAAATAGAAAAATGTTTACGAAACAAAGACGATTTTTTAGGCTTACGTGACAAACAAATAATAACAAAGATCAGGATCATATAATAAGTATGAGGCATCACACAACAATATTAAGGATCATGTAGTTTATTGTAGTGTATTAAAAAACTAATAATGCAAAAACTAATCTACTTCATTAATAGTTTACAAAGTGCCTGATATCATCGATCTTCTGCCCCAAAAACTTGAAAACTACCACCAGAAAGAAAAGAAAGAGGACTTACTCTTAAGTGCATTTTCTTCACAGTAACTTAACTTTTTGATCCTACCTACCCCTAACTCCATTATTTTTGGCAGTTCTTCCTTTCTTCTGCCTCCCTTCCTCTATCCTACCCTTCATCCTTCCTCTTCTACCCTTTTCACCTTTATACTCAAGCCTCACAATTTTTTTACCCGGATCGTTCAAAGGGGTTCAAAGGGTTTTAGCAGGCATTATTCACTTTAGGATTGTTTCACGAATTGTCGATTCTCGTAACTATTGGGTGCTTTGTTTGTTTGTATAACGCAATATTCAATTAACAGTTTAAAAAAAAAAAGAACTACACACTCGCCATTTAGAAAAAAAAACACCATTAGAGCTCGTGTCCCAATGGCACTCACTCACAGTTGCAAGAATACACAAATTAAAGCCAGATTGGAGTTCACTCGAATGAAACGAAATATAATTTTAACTCCCAATTCTATGGAAGAAGTATAGTTTTTACTCACTGGTAATGTCACAAAATGAATGTAATTTACGTTTGAAATGTGTGTTGGTGTTTGTGGATTTGCATGCTTAAATGCAGTTTGTGTGGATCTATAATTTAAGTCCGTTTCGTGTTAATAGCTATTGTGTATTTTGTGTGTTCATTTAGAATTTGTGAAACATGCAGATTCTTTCTTGTCAAAGAAGATTGCTTTGTCAGTGTTTGTCGGTTCCTGTTTTAGTTTTATTTCGTGAGAGTGATCATGAGTTCATTTTATATATATTTTTTCTTTTTAAATTTTGTAAGCATATTGTTGTGAATGGCATTTGTTTTGTAAATGCTGTGGGTTCAAGTTTAGTTCTTGAGCTTGTACATGTCTGTATTTTAATGTGCAAAATAGCCAATCGTTTTGTTTGTTTGATTAGCATGCACATTATTGCATGTGCATGAAGGTTGGTATGTCACCACTGGAGTTCAAATTATAGTTCGTTCCGTTCGAGTGAACTCTGAGCTGGCTTTTATTTGCATACTTTCATAGCTGTGAGTTCTATTGTGATAAGAACTCTAATGCTTTCGAAACTTCGAAGCCGTTTTTTGTTCAGTTAATTTGTGGGCTTTTTTCACTTCATTTTATTGGGTTTTTCACTCCCAGTTTTGTTAATCACGTGTAATTTTGTCACGCCCAATTTTGTTAGTAAAAAATGAGCATTAGAAACGTATATTCATATTCGTGTTGCGTCCATACTTTGTCCTATGTCTGTATGTCCGTTACTTGACTGTAACACACCAGCGTGTATGTAGATTTAGCGTGTGTCAACTAGTCATAGTTGATTCTGAATTGTTGCTAGTTGTGTAATATCTACGGTAAATAGTTGAGGAAAACAAATTAAAAACAATTCAACTGGAATCCAGAAGCCAAGGTTGAAGAACTAAATAAGACATTCAATTGTGTCGGCCTCGATATACACTTTACCCTTATGGGATTTTTGTATGATATCACCCATTTTGATTACTTGATATTATACTTTAGTGAAAATATTGGCTGTGAGCTCCATATGAAAATGTATTACTGTAATTGTAACGCTTGCCTTGAACAGCCCAAAGAAAATGGAAGCTTTTCTATGTATAGTCGCTGATGAATTTTATTTTGCAATAGTTCCAGTTGCATTTCATTTAATTCCAAAACAGAAACAAGTGAGCAAATTACAATTCAATTCAAATCACTGCATTGTCCCATGTCTATTGCTTTATGGCCACACACCAGCATGTGTCTATATGCTTTAGCATCTGTCAGCTCAAATTAATTCATAGTTCGTTCTTCACTGTCTCAGGCAGTTGTAATAACTGCGGCAAACAATGGGGTAAAACATCGGGGAAACAATTCAATTGTCCTCCCGAAGCCCGCACTGAAGAACTAAATCTATCATTTAGTCAAGTCGACAGTCCAGTTTTTGCACTCAGTACCCTAAAATTCCATCTACACTGGGCGCTTTTGACGTGTGACGCCGTATAATATTTTTGTACGCGCGCTTTGTGACGCATCGTGTAATTGCACTAGACATGTGTTTTCACACACGTCGTCTTGACTAAAAGCGCGTGACTCTTTTTTCATTAAGAGTTTGTTGTCGGAAGTTCGGGCAGATGACCACTCGCCTAAACATTTTGTGGGGTTGCTTCTTTAGTGCATTTTCGGGAGGAGAAGGCCCTTGCAGTGCCTCGTGCGTATGACGATTGTGGCATGACAAAGATCCTGGGTTTTCCACTTGGATTTCTCCAGCTGAATTGTCCCTCTCATTAGCGTGGGGCAGATAACCGAGTTTGGCTTCGTGCTCCCAAAAAACAAACTGAATGAGAACAGAAACTGTATTGTAGTTTTTGCAGATGAGCAGGAGAGACTGACTATAAACTTAAAAGTAGGACTAAATTAATTAAAGTACTGGTGTATTGCAAATGAATTGTACATTAACGAAGAAAAAAACTTTAAAAAATTTAAAAACGTAAAATAAAATTTAAATTAAATATAAATTAAATTAAAATCTAGAATCTAAAAAAAATCTCAATAAAATAATTTCCAAAAATAGAGATAAATCAGGATGAAATAGTAAACCATTGTTTTACACAATTGTGAAAGTATGTAAAAGAAAGCCATTGTTAGTTTTGAATTCGTCAAGCACAGTAAATATATAGGCATAACCATTTTAAGGTACATGTCGATATTATTATAAACAAAAACTCTAAACCCGCCTCCGAAAACGTTAATATATAAGGGACCGATCATTTATTATCAGCAGTGTAAACGAGCGCCACCGAAAAACGCCTGTTTTTCAAGAAAAATTGAAATTTTTTTTCTTGAGGCATCCAAAATGCCTCGCCGAGGCACATCTGGCCGTTTTTTGTTAATGGACAGAATCATTCCAAATTTTCAACATCTATAGCTTGCCCAAATACAAGATGCTTGGGGAAGCCCAAATCCGGACTTTCCACCAGGAAGTACCAGTAATTCACGTTTGAAGATCACCCCAAAACCACATCGCACCATCAACATGGCCGCCATTGCTATTATTTGAACTCTGTATTTATTTACTTTCATTACTCTTATTTTTCGGGCATAAAGCCCAAACTCTAGCTTAGTTGTGTTTTAGGAGAAAGGTACTGAACCATGTGTCCATATAGTGACAACCAATTTTGAAGTGTGATATTTTTTATTGTGTTTGAACGATCGCAACTACTATGAAAAATTTCCACTTAGATCAAACATTGTCCGTTAACTTTAAGGTTCAAACCTCCACCTTAACTTTATGCGTTTTAGCATATAACTAAGATAAACTATTCATTCATTTATTTAGCCTTGTTATAATAATCTTTTGCCCCCAGAAACGCTACCGTATGTCCAAACGTATTACGACCTGGCATTCTACCGGACACGAATTTTTCAGTGTATATATGTTTATTTTAGTTCTCCTCTCAGCCCGACTAGACCCAACCAAATGCTACTGATAGCTTGAACTACTATTAAAACCAAAAGAATTCTTACAAAGATCTGTTTCCATGCAATTCCGAAAGTCAAACTGTGCAAAAACTTCAAAAACCCCTTTTTGCCCCCCTCCCCAGCCAAAACTAGTTGTGGTGTTTAACACTGCAGTTTACAGTTAAAGCTTGTTTAATTTAATAGTAATGTTCTATGCATTACCCAAAGCCAAGTAATAAGCTTTAACAAGAGCCAATTCACGTTGCAAACATGTAAATATTCAATCCGTAGCCAATAATACAAAGTAAAGGCCCATTTCCGAAAGTTCAATTGAGTAAAACTCAAAACAGGCCTACCTTTTTCCGTTTTACATGTTCCTACTCCTTCAAACGGCTCTGCACCCAGTCCCTTTGTTCAACCGGCTTCACCTCCCACTTTCCATTGTTCTCGAGGCCCTCAGCCAATCAGACCCCCGTAGCTACCCCGCGAGTCCGCGCTTACTTCCGGTAATGTGCATAAAACCCCAGCCCCAGAATGTATAGTTAGCACAGCTCACAGATCTCAAGCTAGAGAAGGGTCACGCCAGTCGGGAGTGGAGACGCCATGTCCGGAGAATGCCATGCCGGGCACGATGGTAGTGGTTTGTATGTTTGTTGTTAGCTTTTGAAAATTTAATTTAGGACCCCCCAAGTCTAAATTTTAGTTCATAAACGTAACTTAAACTCTCTCTAGCTAGGGAATATTATGGTGGTGACTGGTGACGCCTGTAGCGGCATCTTAGGTTTCTCACCCCATAACGTCAGAGTGGTCCTCTTACTAAAAACCAACATCTTTCTTATTTGTTTTAAACATTAATTCAAATAACTGACGGTTTGATCTTTGTGTGGGATTCATTGTTTATTCACTCCAGACGGACTTTATAAGTAGCCGAGGCTTTTATAATTTGAGGAGTTGACTTGTAAACAGCAACTCTGGGAGGTTTAAGGCTCTGTTTTATCACTTAGAAACAAAACTGTGAAACGGTTGATCTTTCATGCGTGTTTGAAACATACTGTTTGATAGATTGTCACCAGCCGAGGCTGTTCAATCTTGCGGACGACTCTGCGGAGCGTTCAGTTTTGCTTTTTCTAGTCGAAAAACTTAATTGATTGTTCATTCAAAACACAAGTGTCGTTTTGTTGTAAAATCGTGTGAATTGCTACAATGTAAATTCAAATTAGTGCTTTTTAAATAAGTTTGTTTCAAAAGCTCTCGGGCAAACATAATGTAAAATGTTATCTTCATTCTCTGTTGTTTAAAATAAAAACCAGGAGTTTTTAACTTCAGTCGTTTGCTAATCGTTTGCTAATCGATTAACTGTTTAAGTGTAAATAAATATGTAAACCATTTTTAGTTTAGCTCTTATAAACGGTTAAATTTCCATCGCTGGTGGCAGTGAAATACCAGCAGTTTTAAGGTTAGGCCCCTTTAATTTAGGACCCTGCGCTCCATCCCCCATGCTGGGACCGTAGCCCTTGCTGTGCTTATGCCGTAAAAGTCGCAATAATCACCGCAACACCTTAAGCTGAATCTCCGTGTCAAACCAGGAAACCGGAGGCGCTACAAGCACCTGAGCCGTCGTAGCGTCCGCCGTTACAGCAGTGTGGGGCGGAGTAGGGGAAGGGCGGGATAAAATGGGGGGGGGGGGAAGAAGTGTCATTGATCTTTCTGGTTCTTTCCTCCCTCACAAACATCAACACACGTGTCCACGCGCACGTACACACGCATGACGGAACATGTTTCAAACACAAAATGCGTTCTCTTTCTGACATAATCATTGCATAGAAGCAATCCTTGTTCCCTTAAATTGGAGTTAAAATTATAGTTAGTTTCTTAGATTGAACTCTGATTGGTTTTTTATTCGTGAACCTTCACAATTGTGAGTACTGTCAGGCGGTTGACAGGCTAACTTATAAATTATTACCCTTAGGTTTATGGTAGTCCTGAGTGTAATCATTAGGCCTACCTATTCAAGGGCAGGCTTCCCCATGATAAGGGTTATAATTTATAAGTCAGCCTTACAACTGGTAGCAGTTGTCAGGCGGTTGACAGGCTGTCTTATAAATTTTTACCATTAGTCATGTTTATGCCAGTCCTAAGTAGTGTAATGCATTATCTATGGTATATCTATGTTATTGAAAGGGTAATAACTACATTATTTTGGGAGTACAGCGTGGCACGATGCAATTACAGCCTACTAAAGATGGTGTAAGTAGACACGTGGTATCGATTTAAAGGTAATACATAAATACCTTAGAGGTCATGGAGGCAGTAGCCTCATAAACGGACTTCAGGCAGAGGTTGCATTTATAATTAATGGTCGTGGTTGGATGTTGCTTTATTGCAAGACAAAGGTATGAGTTGGGTTTCTCTTTGCCATGTATCCTACTTTCACTTTTATCATTCACTTCACTTTGCTTAAACGTGTGGGAAAAAATGCAGACATCTGACAAACGTGTTCAGTCAGTAAGATGCGGTATAATGCAGCACACAAGATGTTTACCCATTGTATCTAGGAACGTCTTTTATCAATGGCGTATGACTAACTCTCGGGTGAGGGGAAAAACACTTGACTAACAGAATGTGAAATTTAGCCGTACAAGTGGTCACTGTTGGCAGGAATACATAACTTTACGTTTGCTAGTTGACACTATGCCCGTAGTAAAGTACGCATTAGGAAATTGTGTCAAATATGGCATCATTCCCTACTGACCTCCATTTTGGCTTTTTTGTCAAGCCAGCACAGGCTGAAGTACAGTGAAGAAGTGTTTTTTATAATTAACAAGCAATTGCAGAAGTGAGTGACAATGGTTTGATGCGAGGGATATAATGGGGTAAGAGTGATACAATTGGGAAGGACACATTACATTATTACCCGGTTTTTACCTCTCAGTCCTCTTTTAACAATGTAACGATGCAGGAGCGCAACAATTAAACAAGAACGCACAGTGCAAGAGCCGATCTCTTGCATCAAAATGGCGGATACATTCATGATTATTATAGACCAGCAATACATAAATTTTTAAAAAGCGTTAAGAAAGAAATTTTTTTGATATAAATCCCAGCAGCCACAGCAAATTAACGAATTCGCGAATTATAGACTGGCAATTGGAATGGTATTAATGGCAGAAACCAAAGTAATAAAAAAATATTAAGCAAGTATTTTTTATTTAAATGTCATGAAACACAGTAAATTAACGAGTGCATTATGCGTTTTAAGACTTTAAATATACGCTAGTTTGCTAGTTAAATCATTTTATAGGCTATTTAAAATTGAAAATACGTTGCAACCTTCATTAAAATTAATCGTTCCACCAAAAAACATGTCTTTTAACTGTTCTTTATTACTACCATCGTCTTTGTTAGCAGCATCTGCTTCACCTGATAAGCCAATATTGTCCGTATTGTCTTCATCATGGTTACTCGATAAGTCAAATAGATCCTCAAACTCCATAACTTATTTTGCCATAACAAGAAATATGGCTCCGCCTGCAATAATCACCGAGCGCGAGCACACACATTCACCGAGCGCGACCAAACGCAACCAACAATCGTCGGACTAAGGGCATAAACCGGGTAATAAATAGGATATCATCCGCTTTCCTCGTGCTGAGATCCAAACAATATCTCGACGCTGCGCTTCTCGACAAACGGTGTTTTGTATGGTGTAATGGTTTATAGTGTTTTAGTGAGGGCATATGGCAGCAGGCCAAGGCCCCAAATAAACAACCTCAACCTCGGAAAACGGGTAATATCCTATACTTATTGACTAAAGCGATTTCCAGGCAAGTGATTGTTACAAGAGATATAACAGATTAGTATAGGGCCTTAGGGCTTCGGGCAGATGACCAGGAGTGGTTAACGTTCGTTAAACCCTTTGAACCCTTTGACAGATTAGTATGGAGCAAACTCCCAACACACTACGCAACGTAATAAAGGACACAACAATAGAAGAGACCTTCGGCTGAGGGATTTCGTATTGTTGGGTGTCAGGGTTGTTCACAAACTGTCAAGTTAACGCTCGCTAAAACCCTGTGACCCTTTAAGTTAACCAAATCTGTGGTATATAGATAACAGTGAAAAAGTTTTGCCCGAGTTTTGTCCAGGGAAGGCAAGGTCCAGTACAATCATCATCATTGTTAAGAATAATTCTTTATTGACCTTAACTTACTTAAGAAATTTCGTTTTAAGCTTAACTTATAAATAATTTTTAATATGTTTATTTAAGAAGGCACAAGAAAATACTCTCTCGTTCCCTTTATCAAGTGGAGTGGTACTGGTATACCCTTCACTTTCGGGGCCCACAAATCGGAGCAGCGTATTAAACTGTCGTAGCAGAACTGTGGTCGACATTGTTTTTGTCATGCATCATGGTGTTGAGAGCTTGTGTTGCCATGGTAACAGGGAATCGAAACTTTTACAATAATAAAATTTGATAATTTTTACAACGGCATAAACGTATCATCTGATTTGTAGTTTCGTTTTGTGTAAATAGCTTCGTCGCCCTGCGAGAATTTAAGGTATAAATGTGATTCCCTTAGCCGGTCTAAATGGCACTTTTAATCGCCATGTTGAAGGGAATTCTCCATATCAAGCATTCTTTTCAAATGAAGCGAATATTTGTCATTAATGGAGATTCTTCGTTTTTTTGTTGTTTAGCTTGCGTTCCTTTCTGTTATGGTTAAAATTGGAAAACCAGAAGTCATTATTTTGTTGAATTACGTTGAAAAAGATTGTTAGTTATCAGGAAGCAACGACGTTTTAATTTTAGGTATTCAAACAAGTTCATTACTCACCAGCAGAACGCTGTGTGCTTCGTCAGAATTCCTTCAATTCCTTCAGATTTCCAAATTTACAATGGTGATTGTTAGATCAATAATTCGAAAAGGTAATGATTGGTCGAATTTACGCTCATTTAAGATTTAACATTTAAGATTTAAGTGATGTAGGAAATTTCGGTACAAAAGGAACTTTCGTTTACAGGCCTACCAACCTCCCTCAACAAGCGGTTCCGTCCCACAACAAACGCTTCCATTCTCCACGTCAATCGTGCCCGAATCCCCATCAAGCGCACCTAAAACGTCATACGAGGCGAAAAAGCCCTGCCCACTCGGACTCGTCCACAACAATCGCTTCCAACTAGCCCGGAATCCTCCGCTGTGGCGCTGCGTTTCAACATGGCGGCCTCACTGTTCGGTGCAGTTTAGCTTAGTCAACATTTGGTTCGTTTAATTTAAAACGAAGGAGTGTTTTAAATCTAAGATTTACCCGTCGATGGGGATCTGGTATGTCTCACGTCCCAGTAGCAAGTGTGATTTTTATTATTCCTTTTGCCGTTTTCCTGCAATACGCTCCATAATATCGCAACGTAGCGGCACGATAGCCTACTCAATGCAATCTACGACTGTTTATTTACAATCGAAACTGTATTAATAAAGCACCTAAATTCTGGACGACAAGCCCACCGTAATATGAGGCTTTCTCTTCTACAGCTGTGTTCAACCAAGGTTCAACTTCATCATAACCCTTTACTCGAGTTAACAGAGTCAATAAATTGCTAGTGTTTATTATTCTGCTACGATAAGTCTTGTAGTTCCAAGCTGGCATTCCGTGCCTTCAGATGTGTACGATCATTCTTAATGTTAGAGAAGTCGCCGTGGTTTGAATCCCCCCCCCCCCATGCCTGCAAACTCTGTGCTTCTTTAAATAAAACATGACAACATTCCATAATCCATAACCCTTTATTCGAGTTAACAGAGTCAATAAATTGCTAGTGTTTATTATTCTGCTACGATAAGTCTCGTAGTTCCAAGCTGGCATTCCGTGCCTTCAGATGTGTACGATCATTCTTAATGTTAGAGAAGTCACCGTGGTTTGAATGG